>RPOG01005396.1:0-32889 GCA_008086565.1 Thalassoma bifasciatum | reverse complement strand
TGTTTATCTGCAGCGGAACAAATAAAAGTGTTTTAGGATTTATTGCCGACTGTCATGTTAGCGCTCCTCTCGTCCGCGGTGTGAAAGCGAGTCCTGCTGGGAAGCTTTACATCAAACGGCCCCTTTAGAAACACCTTTAATTACTCTCTGTCTCTCGCTCTCTGAAGTCCTCGCCGCGTTTGGCTGTCGGCTCGTCTCGCTCCTGGATCCGATTCAAGCTCCTTCCTCCACATCCCTCAGCACATCATCTTCCCTCCCATTCAAACGAGCTAAACTGGCGTGTGTGAGTGTGTGTGTGTGTTAAAACGCACAGAGGAAGTTTATTTTTACATCACCTCATGCTGAAAGAGCTGAAGCGAATGTTTCATGAGTCACTGAAGGAGAAAGAAACCTCAGACTCATAGAAGGCCCAATGATTATCAGAGGGTTTACAACATTTCTACCTGACCTGAGTCTGCAGGAGAGTTTGTCAGGAGCTGAGTGAGTAAAGAAAACTGGAGCTGATGCTTCTGTTTCTCCTCTGAGAGCAGGTTTCTGGATCACAGACGATGAAGCTGAATTATTGGAGAATCTGCAGAGTGAACGTGGTCAACGCTGTTTTAACTCTCAACTAAGCAGACGCCTGTTGTTGGATGGTGCATCATGAAAAAGAAATGTCTTGCATTTGAAAAGGAATCAAACCAAAGCCATATCTCCGACCTCTGACCTCTAATCTTAAAACTCCTGACTTCTGGATTTGATCTCAGATTTCTGAAAGACTTGCTAGATTATGAGCATAACAGAGCTTTGGCTTTGACTTCAGATTTCTAGACCCTCTGATTAATCTCAAGGTTTTTAGATTTTTCAATTCTCACTTTGAGACCATTGACTGTATATAGAATAAACAGCGTGGCTCTGCCTGTCACCGTTCTACGATTTTGAAGCCAAAAAACCCCGTTTCTCTAGCCGCCATTGTGCAGCCAGAGTCTGCGCAGTAGAGAATTTCTGGTGGAGCCAAGTAAAAAAGAGAAATAAAAACATTTATTTCTTCTTCTTCAGAGGGTTTAGTCTCCTTTTGGCTCTTTCCTGAAGTTTCTTATATCCCCGATAAAAACTACTCACGAACGGCAGCTGTCAACTATCGTAAAACGAAACTTATATCACGGTTTTTAACGTCCAATAACTAATGAGAAACTAACTTCTCAGGAAAAAAACACCTGAACACTATGCAGCCAGATGACATCATCATACTACCTTAGCGTAAAGATGAGAGAAACGTTTCTACGAGGCATCGTAATTTTTTTAAGTTTTCCCGGCTCAAACCTGGAATGCATTGGGAGGCGGGGCTTATGACCTATACTGCAGCCAGACACCAGGGGGCGGGGCTTATGACCTTTACTGCAGCCAGACACCAGGGGGCGGGGCTTATCTGGATATGACGTCGGTCTGTGGTCCCCCGCCCCGTTACGACCTATACTGCAGCCAGACACCAGGGGGCGGGGCTTATGACCTATACTGCAGCCAGACACCAGGGGGCGGGGCATCTGCTGGAGGCTTCAGTTTGAGCCGAACGTCGTTACGTCCACTCATTATACAGTCTATGGTGAAGACCAGAACTCTGACTTTCATCCCCGATTCCAAGGATTCTCTGAGTTTTATTCATTTAATTATTTATTCATTCATTCATTTTTTTGTTTCAATCTCTAAATACTAGAATTTGATGTTTTTTCCTCTGAGGTCTCAGAGTCCGACTGTGTTTTGATAGTTACAGAACCCTGGCTTTGATATTAGAAAATTAGAATTCTCACTTTGATCTCAGGAGTTCAAAAATCTTTCTTTAGGTCTTGAACTCTAGTAGCTCTGCCTCTATCTCCAATTTTTAGAACTCTGACGTCAGTCTCAGAAGTTTAGGGTTCAGACTTTATCCTATAATTCCAGATCCTTGGCTCTGACCTTTGGCTTTAAAATCAGGATTCTGAAACTCTGACTTTAATTGGTAAATACAAGAAATCAGGCTCTAAACTCAGATGTAAAAGTATCTTGAACATTATGTTTTTAATCTCAAAACTCTGGAATCCGACCCCCTCAAAAGAGAGAGAGAGAACCCTAGAAGTTAGACTGAACTCTGGCTTTGATTTTAGAGGATTTTCACATTTACGCTTTGATCCCAGAAATCCAAAAGTCTGATTTTCATTCCTGAATTCTAGAAGTCTGGCCTTGATCTCTGAATTCTAGAACTTCAACTTTGATCTCAGAAATGTAGAGTTCCAACTTTTATCTCAGAGTCTCAGAATTTGTTTTTATTCCTAAGAATTCTAGAAGTTTGACTTTTATCTCAGGGGAAAATCTTTCTTCACAGAACGATCAGATTCATGCCGTAAGATTTGTGATCATTTCCTGCAGAAACAGGAGACTTTTATTTTTGTATGAGATAATGGAGAACGATGCATCAATTTTCATAAAGTAGAGCAATCAGGACAGGAAGTCAGCGGCTGAAACATGACGACACCAGATTATGTTTCACTCTCACTCACAACAAACCATCATAATGGGCAGATCCAGACCAGGATGAATGAGGAGAGGATCACTATGGAGAACGAGAACTATTTGGTTTTAACGCTCTTAAAAATGTAGAAGGTGGATGTTGATGAATGAGAGAAAAAAAACAGTTTGGCACAAAAACAGCAGAGAAAATGTGTCGTCATTGACTCAGTTTGGGTTTTTAAACCATCAAAAGTTCTCCCACAGTTTTTCCATGAAGACGATTAAAAAGGTCATAAACAAGAAAAACTTCAGCTTCTCCTGTCTGTGATTTAAAACCACGTTTCCTCAGAGTGTTAAAGAAAACCTGAACAGTAAATCCATCGTCGTGTTATTAACACTCCCAGATGGAGCTCCTGGATCTCCAAACATCCCTGGTGGTTCCTCGTTTTTTTCACCATCTTCTTCTTCCCTGGCGTTAATTTGATGTTATCTTTATCAAGGAAAGGTTATTGAGCCATTTTCTTTAAATTCTAATTATCTTTCTTCCTCGTACCATGTGGGAATATCCTGACTTCTTCTCTTCTCGCTTATTTTCTCATTAAACTATTTTCCCATTAAGCCTTTTTAGAATATTTCCCATTTGGAGATAAATGTTACGGATCAGTTGAACAAAACAGACAGCGCTAATTAAGTATAGTTTGCAGATTTAATATTCTCTCATTTTCTTACAATATGGCAGGTTTACCCGTAATTATTTCCCTCCTGTGCTCCCCTCTCTCTCTCTCTCTCTGTTATTTCCAGAGCTCTCTCGACCCGGTGACCCCAGGGACCCTCCTCCTCCAAATTGATTCTTTTGTTCTTACGTCTCAGCGTTGACTCGAAACCAATCCCTGATGTTTGCGGAGTCGACCCGGTCGTTGTGGCGCCGAGAGGAGGACGGGGATGAAGAGGGCCGGGTGTGTTTGACGGTCCGCCGCCGCCGCGAGTGTGTTATTTCGCTGTCCCAAGCAAAGCAGGACCCTCCTAAACCATTTAGGCATTGACACAGCTCGTCGAAATCTGTCTTTCCCTTCCGGGCGGCCTCGTCTTGGCGGCTCGTACTGTTGGTCGAAATAAAATACAGTAACATAAGTTTAAATGATGTAGGGGTTGTGAATAGTGGGGGGAGGTGCCGCCCTCCGCAGCACACGCTTTGAAGACGGATCACCGCGGAAAAAGAACACATTTTCCCCTTTTTCCAGAGTCAGATTGGCACAAATTGAAGCAGAGAAACTTTTTATGTGTGTCAGCAGAGCACAATGGTGAGCACGCTGTAAAAAGTGAACACCTTCAGCTGGAAGAGACGCCTGAAATTTCCTTTTTATGTCCAATAATGTTCGGGTTAAGGCTTCCTTTCATACGTCGTAAAGAGGAAACTGCTGCTGCTTCAAACAGCTGACGAGTCGGGGTTTTCCTCCTCGGACTGTGGAGGAAGAACCAAGTCTTACAGTCTGAGGTGAAAACAGAAAAACTGCTCTTAGACTCTACTAAAGTAGCTTTATACGTCAACTTAACGTCTCTGCAGCAGATATGAACACTGATTTTTATGGAAGCCTATTTTTGCCAATGAAAAAAAAGACAACTTTGCTTTGTTGAGAATTTTTTGGCCCACAGAAAGCCATTAAAAAAAAAAAAAGTCAAAATCTTGAGATGAAAAAAAAAGTCAAAATTTAAGATACAACGTCAAAATTGTTAGAATAAAAGTTCATATTTTTTGGATAAAATGTCAAAATCTAAGATGAGATAGTTGAAAATTTTGAAATTAAGTCCAAATTATGGGGATAGATGTAAAAATAAATTTTTTTTGTTAAAGAAAAAAGCCAAAATTTGAAGATTATGAAGCTGAACATTTAGACAAAAGTCAAATTTTTGGTGTAAAAAAAACTTGGAATAAAACTGTAAAAAAAAAAAAAAAAAAAAAAAAAAAAACAAAAACCTTTGCTCTGTTGAGAGTTTGTTTTTTCCCAACAGTGAGCCATTGAAAGTTTTGAAATAAAGTCCAAATTATGGGGATAGAAATGAAAGTAAATCGTTATTGATTAAGAAAAAAAATCCAAATTTGAAGATTATGAAGCTGAATACTGAGACAAAAGTCAAAGTTTTGGGGTAAATAGTCAAAATTTGGTGAAGAAAAAAAAACATTTGAGGGAAAAAGTCAATATCTTTGGTTATAAAAGTAAATACGTGACATTTAAGGTCAACATTTTGAAAAATAGTTCATCTTTATTAGAAGGTGGAAAAAGATTTAATATATAAGGTCAAAATTTTTAGAAGTCAAGTATGATATTTTGGATAAAAAGTCAATAATATTTTAAGATTAAGTGAGAATTGTGGTAAAAGAAAAAGGGGGTTAATGATTTCGGATAAAAGAAAAAAATATATATAATTTAAAAATTTTCATTTTTTAAACTCTAATACTTCAGTTTAAAACTCTGTTTACAGTTCTAATACCATTTTTTTTAGTTTCCAGTTGAAAAAAATTTTCTGCCAGTCTAAAACTTTATTTCAACTTGCAAAACTCTAATCCAGTTTTAACACATCTTTTTTTCATGAATTTTTTTGAACCTATTTTTCAGTTTTAAAGTCTAAAAGGTAAAATTTTTGTGAGGAAAATTTTAAATATTTGATATAAAATGTTAAAATTTGATATTAACAAAAAAGTTCAGATAAAGAATGTTTTTCAGATTAAAGTCCAAAATTTTAAGATAATGAAATCAAATCATGTGACAAATTCCCAAAGTTTTGTAAAAATGTCAAAAAATTCAGATAAAATGGCTAAATGTTGAAGCAAAAAGTCAAAATATGAGATAAAAAAGTTGAAATTCTTGGGATAAAAAGTCAAAATCTGGGATAAAGTAACTTCAGGCAAAAATAGAGATTTTTAGAGTTTTAGTCAAAATTTTGATATCATGAAGCCCAAAATCATGAGTAAATGCTAGAAAAAAAATCCCACCAAAGCCAGTTTTTATTTTATATTTCTAACTGGTGGAAAAAGGCTTTTTCAGACGTAATCCTTCGAGCTGTAGAAACTAAAAACCAATCCTGTTTCCTCCAAACGAACCCTCTTACGGAGAATCTGTCCTGACACCTTTGTCTTTTCTCGTCTCTGTGAGTGTGAACTGGAGCCTCTGGTCCGAGTGTGAGAGAATCAGCAGAGAAATCTCAGAGGGTTTGAAGTCACAGTTAGGATGAGCTTTAATGATCCCCGCAGGGACGGAGAGAGAGGACGGGGACCTGAGCCGGGATTTCAACCTTCAGACAACCTGCGAAAAACTCAAATCTGAGCAACAAAAGTGAAGAAAACGACCAAACGGTGACGGGATGAAGATCTCAGTCTGAAAGTGTGAAGTGACAAATGTACAGTCTCTGTCACACAGCTTCATTACAGTGGCTTGTGTTTGTTAATTAGTGTTCCAGAGGAAGTCCTCACACACACACACACACACACACACACACACACACACACTCTCGTTGTTTGAGTCGTCCAAATAAAGCGGCGTTAATCTCCCTCTGCAGAGCGTTGGCCGACGTCTGAATCATGATGAAGCTTTGTGAGCTGCCCTGTCAGCACCAGACAAAGAAGGAGTCAGTCTGCATTCTCCTGCTGTAAATCTGTGTGTGTGTGTATGTGTGTGTGTGTGTGTGCGTGTGTGTAACACCTCCACATAAAGCCTCCTCTCCATGATGGTGTGAAGATACACTCTGTTAATCTCTAGCAGCTTGTTTTTCAAGAGTTCAGCAAACAGCTGAGTAACACTAGGAGAAAGCACACACACACCCATGAACACACACACACACACACACACTTTCTGTTAGTGTCTTCATGGGTGTAAAAATGTCATCCAAACTCTGGTGCCGTCACATGACGAACACAAACACTCACAAACACTCCCTTGTTTTCGTGCGTCTTCACTTCTTGATCTCCACCAGCTGGAGCTGTGATTCGCAGTTTTCCTGTTTTTCCTTCGTTTCCTTTTTCTCGCTCTCTCACACGTTATAACAAACCTGTGACACAAAGATCCATAAAAATACTTTTTAAAAAAAAAGCTTTAATAACAACAAGCTCCTCATTAAACTAACTCTCTGTGGAGGAATTTACAGAGAAAAGCTGATAATGGCATGAAACTCAAAATCCTGTCGCTCTTTGCAGTTTGATCCAGTTTCTATCACCACAGACATGAAGAGCGAGCTAACAGGTGAATTAATAATATATTCACCAGATTATAGACAAAATACTGGAGGAAATTTACACTCATCAGCCCAGAAGCTGCACATGAGACGTACTTGGACGTTCACACATGACAATGATCCAAAACACAAGGACAAGTCAAAGTTTTGAGATAAAAGTTGAAATTTTGCTAAATGTCAAAGTTTTGGAGTTAAAAAGTCAAAACTTTGAAATAAGAAAAATCCAACTCTGAGATAAAGGACAAAAAAATAGAGGAAAAAAAGACAATTTTAAGATTAAGAGTCAATATGTTTGAGGAAAAGTCAATTTTTTTAGAAAATAATAATAATATGATGTAATATAATGAAGTGAAAGTTCTTGGATGAGATATAGAAATTTGGGAGCAAAAGTCAAAATTCGGAGATAAAAGAAAAAATGAGATTAAGAGTCAAAGTTTTGAGAAAAAAAAAAAAAAAAATTTGAAATTACTAAAGGAGAAACCAAAACATTAAGAAAAAAATACAAATTTTGTGTAAATAAATGTCAAATTTGGAGGTAAAAGGTTGACATTTGGGATAAGTAAGTAAAAATCTGTGATACAAAGCTGAAATATGAGATTATAAATTCAAAATTCTGAGAGTTAAGTGAAAAATTTGCAAAAAAAAAAAAAAAATCAAAATTTTTGGGGGGTTGAGGAACCAAAACACAAAAAAACATGTTATATTTTAATAGTTTAAAGATGTGTTCAAATAACACAGGTTTCATAGAATAAAGAAATACATGTGATGAAATACTCAATTCATGATGGAAGGAAATATTGCACTCAGACACAAAAAAGGGGACGTCACCTCATTGACCCGTATATCATAAATCCTTCTTCTAGTTTGCACTGAAACTTCCAGAAAACTCCCTGATAGCTGCATATTGAATGAAGAACGCACGTTGGAGTTCGTTCTTAACGATCTACGATGAAATGTTTGCACCTCATGGTCTGAATGACGAGTCTAAAAATGTCGAACCGTTTACCGTCACATCCTCTCATTATGTCGTCTGTACGTGTGGTCACTGGGGAAAAGTGACAGTAAATGAGACAGGAACAGGTGCCGTAAAAGACTCGAATGTCTGTAAATGTTGGAGACGCTCAGACTGGTTGTGACATTCAGTAATGTTTCCGTGTGATCAGCTCTTCTGACTCCTCTGTTGTAATGAGTGAGTATTTTAGTCGACCTGAAAAAAAAAAAAAGAGAAACTTCTTCATCACGTTGCTTTCTTCTGATGTGAAGGAGGAAAAAAAAAATCCCACTGATCCATTTGAAATTGGTTGAGTTGATTTGTACAGTGATAAGAAAGAAAAAAAAACCTACAGTGATAAAACATGATGACAAACTGAGAGAGGAAAATTACAAATTTACACAGGAGAGATATGAAAACAACATCACGCCTCGCGCTCAAATGAAAGCGAGGAAACTTCAAAACTGTGATGACAAGCGACGACCGCGCCGAGCCTGATAAGGACGCCGAATGACAAGAGAACGCAGCGTGGAGGAGAAGAGGAGAGGACCACGGCATGAGGAAAATGACAAAGAGAGGAGAATAAATGAGAATAGTCTTGATGCAGAGAAACGAAATCAGCGTGTGAAAGACGCTTCTGATCAGCAGAACAATCGAGGAGGAGAGAAGAGAGGAGGGAGTCTCAGAGGGACAGAAGCATTCGCCAGTTTTTAATCTGTACTGTAACGTCTGCTCCTACACATTAAAAACATGCGTGTGCTTTTTCTTTACGACGGCAGATTGAAGATGCAGTCATCAATTTAGCTGCTGACAGGAGAGACAGGAGTTTTTCTCTTTTAATTTTCTTTTTCCTGCTGTGCATGAAACATGAGGCCGGAGTAGCTTGCAACTAATCTTATCTGAATTATTATTTTTTTGGAGGACATTGTAGAGGTTGGATTACAAAGATTCAATATCTTTTAATAAAGTGCTCGGAAAGGTTGTGTATTTATCAACAGTTACGCTGTTGTTTGAAACATGACAACAAACTTTGTAAGTTCGTAGTGTAGTTTAGTAGCTGGTTACATTTAGTTTAGCTCCTCACAGCTCAGTGCTCTGATACGTGTCTGTAACGTTAGTGAATCCTGGTTGTGTCCTACCAGTGCTCATCTACCAACTCCAACCTCACCAAGCAGAGCAAGCGTAACCTGGCTCTTCATTTTATTGATAGACTCTCAGGTTTGAACAGATCACTGCAGAATAACTGCTGCATGTGGACAGGAATCAACATTAGCACAAACAGTTCAGCCCCTATTTTAGCCTTTAGCTCCTGTTTTAACCTTTAGCCCTTGTTCTTTTACTCTCCCATTAAGCTTTCTTCTGCTACATGGTGACAAAAATAATATACAAGAGAAAAGTGAAGAAAACTCTGGCTATGTTGAGATCTTTTTTCCCCACACACTTAGTCAGAAGTTTTCATTAAAAAAAATCAGATGAGAAAAAGAGGAAAGAGAGATTCTGAGATAAAAAATTTTAGATTTTTTTCCCTCAACATTTTTGACTTTCTTCCATAATTTTGACTCAAAATTTTGGATTAATTTCCCTACAATTGTGACTTTATATCTGAAAAGTTTGACTTTCTCATATTTCTGAGAATACAATTTTACTCATTTTTTCTTAAAAGTTTGACTTTTCATCACAGAATTTGGAGTTTTTATCTCAAAACCCTGACTTTATATGGACCAAAATAAAAAAAACACCACTAACAATGCCAAGTTGTCATTTTTATCTTTGAACTGGCAGGACAGGGTGTCCAAAGTAATGCCTCTTTGCATGCTTAAAAAAAAAAATGTATATTTATTTCTCTTGTGTGAAAATATCAATTACGCCTCAAAGTTGAAACTGTATGTTGAGGCAGTGTTTAAATTTTGAGCTGACATGCTAGTGTTGGCTTTGCAGACAGTTCACAAACTACTCTATTATCTGCAGCTGTTTGTCTGTAAAAGTGCATTTCCACTTCAGCATTTTCTGCATTTTCTGTCAGTGAGTGCAGCCTCAAACAGTCAGAGTTTCATGCTTTCATCTCAACATCTTGACAGGTTGGACAATCTTTAGAACAAGCTGAGAAAAACAGAAATACATTTTGGAGAATTTTATAAAATCTCCCGGACAGAAAACGAGGGTGTTTTGTCACCATGGACTCATCAGTAGTTTGTGTCTTTAAACAGAAAAAAAAGATTCATACAGGAACTTTTAAACACCATTGGTTTATCTCTTTTCAGAGCTTTAAAAACAGCTTTTAAACCATCATGTAGAGGACTCAAGGACTTAAAGAAAAGCCAAAGAATTCATGAGATTTACAGTCACTTTCAGGTCCTTTCAAACTCTCCTCAGGGGCGGAGATGTGCGTGAATGTGTGAGTACAGTACGTCTTCAATCCTAACATGGACCTTACTGTAGCAGCTTAATGTCAGAGATTAATATAAGCTCTGTTTCCTGTGTGAGTGATGCTAAACGTCTCCGTGATTAAACGCTGATCCAGGGCCCGGCTGCTGTAGAAAGTCTCAGTATCAGCCCGTAGAAACTGTTCCAGTCCAACCTGTGACAGCATGAAGGAAAGCTCATCGTGTCTGCGCCGGCGATACCGGTAATAGAGTCTGCTGCTCGGACAGACAGGACGGGATAATGGTTCGATAAAGATTACAAAGAGGAGAGGAGACGGAGGACACCCCCGCCTCGCTCGGCGGCCGAGCACAAAAGGATATTTGGCTGAGAGTAATTACAGCGGCTCATGGAAAGTCACGCAGGGTCTGAATTCAGCAGGTGGAGCCCGGCCTGAACCCCGCCGGCGAGTAAATCTTTATTATCTCTGAAGGGCAATTTGTTGACCAGCCAGCAGTCAATTAAGATCAAAAAGCACAAACATGAGAAAGCAGGCGGAGCAGGAAGAGAGCGAGCCGGAGGCATGTTCACAAAGTTAACAGCAGCACAGACGGGGACCTGCTCTCAAAGAGGTTTGTGGGCTCCAATTCACCGCTGTGGAACAATAACACAATCATATTTATGCTGATGTCCCTAAAAGTATTCAATAAAATCTGCTTTTGGGCAAATTCCCCTGATTTCTAGCCACTTATCGATGCTGGATTCTCAGTTAGAGCCTCAGAGCTGCTTCATTTTTTTTCTATCGGAGTCTTTTCATGTCAGAAACCGCTCAGGTTCTGCAGCTTTTGCTTCACTAAATCTGTGCAAACAAGCTAAAGAGTCTCTGTCTGTTTCTCAGAGCGTGCAAAAAGGGTTAAATGGTTCTTGGGTGAAAGGTGTGGTCAGTTAGTGCACTGGCATAACCAATATTTATCATAAAAAAATCTGTTGTTGCACAAAAAAGTTACTCTAAGTATGGTTATAGTTTGCAGGTTTGAGGTCAGGAGACTGAGATGGCCACTCCAGAACCTCCAGTTTGTTCTGCTGTAGCCAATGGCAGGTGCACTTGTCCTTGTGTTTTGGATCATTGTCATGTGTGAACGTCCAAGTACGTCTCATGTGCAGCTTCTGGGCTGATGAGTGTAAATTTTCCTCCAGTATTTTCTGATAACATGCTGCATTCATCCTTCATTCATCAGTTTGGACCAAGTTTCCTGAGCCTTTGTAGCTCACACATCCCCAAAACATTAGTGATCCACCAAGAAAATCAACATTCAGTCACTTGTGCTTCACTTTATGATGATAAGTTCTTGGAGATAATTTTTTTTAAGGCTGCTCTGCATGTGAGAACATCGTGCATCCTTTAAAAAAGTCATCATTAAAAAGAAAAAAACAGCAAGTTTTGGGTGTAATGATTAATGTTTACATGGAAAACATCAAAACAAGAAAAACCTCTGCAAACACAGTTAAGAAAATAACCAACAGTCATGACTTCTGCAAAACATTTTCCAACCGATATGACTCATAAAAGTGTGTCTTAAACTTCTACGTTCATTCAAATCATCTCCAGCTTCTGCATCCCTCTCTCCATGTTTGATCAAGATCTTTCGGTCATGTATCTTAAATATGCTTTGCTTTTCCTTTTCCTGGTGTTAATGAGCAAGTTTTTACTGGTTAACCCAAGAGTAAAAGTGTCAGGTGCTTGATGAGAACACACTCGTCTTTAAAAGCGTCAGAGCCGATGATGTAAACTCGTGTGGGCAGATGATGAAGCTCTGACAATCCGTCGTCTTCGATCGAAAGGCCCCTGGAACAAACGTGTCACATCTTCACGGGTTGTCGCCTCAGAGATCCCCAAAATATCCCAGAAACACCCCGCTGCGCCGCGTTCACTCACACCACTGTGCAGAAACGAGAGCAGAGCCGAGCTCACGCTGAGAGAGACCAGACTGGAAGAGAGAGAGTCGGCGCTAAAGACAGAAACTAGAAGCGAATAAAAACAAAATAAGTGGACGAGGACGGTTGTGGAGCAGCTTCTGGCCGACATGAAGGGCAGAGTCAGAAAACGAGACGATTGCTGCTTTTCCGTTCAGACGGTGAAGTCTTCAAGTTTGCTTTTACATTTGAATTTTGATCACTTTTTGCTTCTGTACTATGAAAAACCAGCTCAAATTTGCAGCATTGAAACACATGACAGCTGCAGAAACAGAGATGAACATTGTATTATTATTTTTGAAGCACAGTCCCTTAACCCCTTACATTCCCTCTCATTCTGGCCTCTGTACTATACTATGTATTAAAGCTTATATCTGTAGAACCATAAGGTCAAAATTCATCAGCGACACCTTATTAGAAAGATTAAAGTCTCTATTTTCAGAAAATGTCATGATTTTATATGTGGCTGACCAGTTCTTCAACATCATTAAGTTCAGGATGCTTCATGTCAGACAGAACATCCACCACACACTGCAAAAACTAAAAATCTAAGCAAGTCATTATGTCTTATTTTTAGTCAAATTTGTCTTACTATTCTTGATTTGAGCCACATTTACTAGACAAGGTTATGAAAATGTCTCATTTCAAGTTTTTTAAAGACAGAAATGAGGTGGAAATTGCTTGTAACAAGTAAAAAAAAATATCTGCCAATGGGATAAAATAAAAGATTCTTGTTTTAAGACATCTTTCTAATTTCAAGAAACTTCCCGGGCGAATTTGTCTTATCCAATTGTAAAATAAAAATGCAATAATACCCAAAATGTGATAACTGGTCAATAATGTACCTGATGCTAAACCAAAATCATGACAACATTTTGCCCAAAATAAAACTACTTGTTACATTTTGGGCTCAGCACTTTTTGTTACTTATGTAACATGTACAACAAGATTTTATAATTAGCTTCTTAAGACCTGGCGTCTACATATGTGGACATTACATTTCTGCCTCTCGGACCCATGAAACTTCTTTTCTATTAAACTTCAATCAATAATCAATGCAATATACTATAACACTTTATAAAACTGTGCAATTTTACCTTTTTTTTCTGCTGTTTTTGTTGTTTTTCCAATGCACATCAAGGAAATAAACACATTTATACCAAGACATTTGTAATTGAAACACTTTCCAGGGGTGCCAACACTTTCATCCATGACTGTATCTATTAATATCTGAACTTGAATATTTGAAACACTAGTCTAAATATTTGAATCTTCATTTATTTATTTGTATCTTGTTTCTTTATACAATTACACTCCAATAAAATCACACTTTTTAGGGAATGATATCGCAGCCCTCTTGCAATACCTTCACAGCCCACCAGGGGGGCGCACCCACATGTTGGGAATCGCTGATTTAGAGTTTAATTTGGTTAATATGCTGTGTAAATTTACAGCAGTTTGAGTCAGACGGCGGAGAACAGGGCGAGGCCGCGTTTGTGTGAGTGGAGAGCAAACGCTGATGCAAATGCACAAGCGCCGGTCGATACTGCTGTGTTTGCTTTTCTGCACAACTCCCTGTTTACTCAGAGTGTGTGTGTGTGTGTGTGTGTGTGTGTGTGTGTGTGTGTGTGTGGAGTGTGTGCATGCTAATGGCTCACGGTGAAGTATAAAATAAAAAGCAGAAACACATTGGACACACTCGCGCTGCTCGTTTCCAAATGGATGTGAGACTGGAGGCTGGTTTGGGAGGTGAATGAATACAAGAGCGCTGGAGTGTTCAGTCAATAAAGTTACTTCTGCTCGGTGTTTGAGAGCCGCGCGCACCGACACACTCCTCTCCTGGTGTGAATAGAGGAGGGTCAGTGTGTGTTTCAGCCTGTGTGTGATACAACAGCCTCTGGAGGGTTGTAATTTTCCGTGCAGGTGAACCTTGAAGCATTCATCGGATGTGAATGAAACCAAATGAATAAGCGTCACGGTCAGTGTGTTGGGATTAAACACACCAACACGCTGATGTGTGTCATTCATGATTCATGCGGAGAAAGCAGAAACACATGAACGCGACCGTGAAACCAATCACACTCCAGATGCTCTGTTGTCCATTGATCTGTCTGCATTTTTCAGACTCAGTGCATTATTTTTTCCTCCATGCTGCAGGTTTCAAATGATTTTAAGGGTTCAGGAATCAAACAAATAAATATTTTTCACAAAGCAAATTTTAAAAAACAGCAAATTACTGCACAGCCTGACAAAAGAACCATGAAAACGCCTCAAACAAATCACAACACTGTCCAAAAATCAGCAGAATAATAAAAGTACAGGTCCAAATGGAAACAGAAAGAGTTAAATAAAAGTTGAAAACATTCAGATGAGTTTACATTCTTCAGCTTAAAAAAATGTCTAATTGTTTTCAACAGAAATGTTTTAAATTGACTGGACCATGACGGTTACAGAGCAACAGGTGTAATGAAGTAAAGAGTGACCTTACTAACTAGAGACAACTAACAGTCACCAGTTAACAGGGTCACACTTTACACTGAAACACCCATGTACAGCGGCACATTAAGACCAAAATTTGCAAGTGCAGTAAGGATTTACGAGCACGAATGTTTGAAAAGTGTCTAATAACCTCTTCCTTTTCTTGTTTTAACCGGGGATGTCCATCAGAAACACCTGAGCTTGGCCTTCTGAGTAAAAAAGCTGCTCTCTTTCATCCCCATCAGGCCTCCTGCTTTTAGTTCATCATAAAAATCTAACTCAACAGAAGTTTTTTACATATTGTTCCCAAATGTTTTTTTTAGAAAATGATAAACCTATAGTTCAAAAACTTGACGTGATAGAGAAAAACTTGGATCAGTTAAAAACAGCTGTCAGACCTAACTCAACAAAAATTGTGTTCTCCAGTGTTATCAAATAGTTGTTATATTTTGAGTTTTCTTAGTTGAGTTGGGTCGTGAACATTTTTGAGACTGAAAAATGAAAATGACATTATCTGGTGAAGTTAAACGTTTGTTGTTGTTGGAGTTTTGGTAGCTGCTGGGCTGAAAGGTCAAACCATAATCAATGAGTTTTTACATCACAAGAGAAAACAGGAAGTCGTGAAGCGTTCGATAACATGGTGGAGAACTTCCTCACCTCTGCAGAGATTAGCATGTTTTCATCCTCTCAAACTGCTGGGAGATGAGATGTGCAGAGAAACAACACTAATCTCTCTCTGATTGGAAATGAATCGGAGCTGCGTGTCACAAACACCTGGAACCCTGAAACTAAAGCCCTGATGAATCACCTCTCTGATTAAAGGAAGACATCATCAATCACCTCGCAGCCGTCCAAGACTGAGCCGCCGAGTCAGAAACCAATAAGCAGTGGACTTGGTGGATTTCACTCTGATACAGAATCACTTTATTACAAACGTCTGTCCTCCTCCCAGGGAGACTTTTTCTGCACTTGAGAGATTTAAAGAGGAGGTTTCATTGAGCGCAGAGCTCAGGCTGCTTTCTCCACTCGCTCTCTTCAGGATTTATCCGCAGATATTGGACCAGGAGTGAAGCCGTGAGCTTTTCCCTTCGTCACTGAGTCTTTTATTATTTCTATCCCGTATTACTGGCATCAATCCCTCAAAGTGAACTAAGAGTGTGCAAAACAATTCACCTTTTTCATGGTTTATTTCTTTTTTTTCAAGCTGTTTTTTTACGTATTTGGTGCTAAAAGTCGCTGGATTCCCAAACTTTTCAGCGCTGACTAGTGACCACCTGGGTGTCCAATCCAAAAACAGACAAAAATGAAAAACAAAAAGGCCTGAGATACAAAATTTATCCTTTTATCATCGTCACATATCACACTGTTGTGTCTTTTATTAATTGCTGCTATTTATATTAGATTGTTATTGATTTGTTTATGCAATAATGTCACGTTGTGGTTTTTTTTTTGTTTGTTTTGAATTGATAAGAACATCTTTTTCATAAAGCACACGTGTCCTGCAGTTTGTGTCAAATAGTTAAGGAACGGTGGTTAAAAACTGAGTGTGGCACAGACACGCCAGAAACATTTTTCTGTTTGTGAATCATGTAAAACTAATGTAGAGCATAGACTGTATAATGAGTGGACGTAACGACGTTCGGCTCAAACTGAAGCCTCCAGCAGATGCCCCGCCCCCTGGTGTCTGGCTGCAGTATAGGTCATAAGCCCCGCCCCCTGGAGTCTGACTGCAGTATAGGTCATAAGCCCCGCCTCCCCATGTATTCCAGATATGAGCCGGGAAAACTTTAAAAAATTACGATACCTCGTAGAAACGTTTCTCTCATCTTTACTCTAAGGTAGTATGATGATGTCATCTGACTGCATGGTGTTCAGGTGTTTTTTTCTGAGAAGTTAGTTTCTCATTAGTTATTGGACGTTAAAAACCGCGATATAAGTTTCGTTTTACGATAGTTGACAGCTGCCGTTCGTGAGTAGTTTTTATCGGGGATATAAGAAACTTCAGGAAAGAGCCAAAAGGAGACTAAACCTTCTGAAGAAGAAGAAATAAATATTTTTATTTCTCTTTTTCACTTGGCTTCACCGGAAATTCTCTACTGCGCAGACTCTGGCTGCACGATGGCGGCTAGAGAAACAGGGTTTTTTGGCTTCAAAAACGTAGAGCGGTGACAGGCGGAAGCACGCTGTTTATTCTATATACAGTCATTGATGTAGAGGCACCAGACAGAGGATAAAAGCATAAAAACACAATGTTCCTCTTTGAAGAATAAGCTGGAGTGAGTCTAGAGTGGTGTCCAGGGGTAAAAGTGACCTTTAGGTTTCTGATTGGCTCTCTTAGAAGAAGAACGCAGTGTGTGAAAGTTACCAATATGTGTGTTGATGTAAAGGCAGGTCTCACTTTATATGAGTCTCATCAAGAGAATCAAATATTTGCAGGAAACTAGTTTTAGCTCCCGCCCTTCCACGTGTGTGTTTGGTTTCTTCCTCGTTTCTTCCTGGAGCCGTTTGTCCCAGCAGCTCACCGAGCATCAACTCTTCCTGAAGTTTGGAGCCCACAGAGTGAAACTCTTCCTCACTTCCTCCACTTCTTATTTTTGGCTCCGGGGTCATCAATATTTTCATCAGAGCAGAGGTCCGGCCCCCCCTGGGCTCCTGCCACAGTAATATCCAGTGTAATGAGTCTTTGCCAGGCAAACAGACCCGCAACAATATTGAGAGCTCCTTTTTTTTCCATCCACAGACGTTATTTCCCAGAGGAAAATGGAAATTAAAAACAGAAAAGAAATTCATCCATTCCATCCATCAGCATTGACCCACATCAGAAACCAAACCACGGCCACAGCTGCCCCCCCCCCTTCCTCCTGTTTCTGAGTCTCATAACCCTCCGTTAAGTTCTGCAATCAGCCTTTAAGCTATGACACACTTCATCCACAGCAGGAGAGTCGCAGGAATAATCCTCCACCAACGCCGTGACATCACATCCCTCAGCGGGGATGATTCATCACGACCGCCGGCTCCGTCGCCGTCGTGTGGGATCTCGTCGTCGACGTCGCCAGGAGCCTTTTCAAACATGTCGCTAATTAAGCGGGAACGTGACCTCGGGCCCCCAGGCGCCGACCTAGAAGAAGAAGAAGAAGAAGAAGAAGCTCGATGACTCCTTCAACTTCCTTTTCATTAGTGGAGGAATGTCGGCGTGTTGAAGAGGAGGAGCGTGGGCGAACGTTTCTGCTCACTCTGCTCATTAACAGCTTTCAATACATGCAGAAGAATAATGAAGAAATGTGATGAGAGGAGCAGAGACGATGAAGCCGAGGAGATATTTAACCGTGAGACGACGTTTTAATCCGACTTCATCTGTTTGTGATGTTTATTTTCCGATCATCACCCTTTAAATAACAGAAGAAAAGTACTTTTCTTGCTGTAGGCGAAAAAAGAAACGAGTCAAGAGCAGAAAATCAGGTGTAAAATATCAAAAAAGACAAAAAAACCCTGCTCATCTCTCTTTAACAGCTCGAGCTTCTCGTCAGCTTCAACACTCGTTCATCACTTCATCAAAATGTGATTTTTAACCCGTGACCTCTGTGACTCACCAACATGTTTCCACGCTCTGCACATGCAGCTGTCACACCCAGTTAACACACACACACACACACACACTAACACACTAACACTCCAGCTTTATCATGTTTGAGTCGAGGTTAAACGACCGTGCACCATCCCAGAAGTGAGAGAGGAAAACTTCTCTTTACTTCTTTAATTCACAAACTTTTAGATCCAGATCAAACTCATTTAGATTTCCCTCATCATCAGGTATTTTTGGTTTTCTTCATGTTGAGCCCTGGGCAGAGATTGTCCTAATTTAATCATTAATAACAAACTTAAACTACTTTACTTGTAGATATTTTTAGGATGCAACTTTGTACAATCTAGGTTTTTGGTGGGAGGAGATATTTCCTGACCCTTTCATCAGTTTCTCTGAACCCCCACTGCTTTAGTTTCACACAACAATTTAAACCTAAATATTAAAATCATTTTGTGGCATTGCAGTTGATTTAGAAAAAGTATATATATATTCTCATTTATCCTGTGAGATGAAAATGTTCCATGTGAGAAACATGTAACTTTACAGGATTCTGATCTTATTTTCACATTTCTAAGAACAATAAGAAACCTAAAAATAATAAATGTCTTTAAAAGGTCAACAGCAGAAAGAAACGCAAGAATCCTGAGTTTTTTTTCTTCAGATTCTGATTTAGAGTTCAGAATATTGACTTCACTTGAAGCTGAGTAGAATTAAAAATGTGTTTGTTTGTTTTTCCTCAGAGTGATAAAAACAAAGTCACAGCTCAAACTTTATATAATTATTGTTTCGTTGTTAGGAAACTATGAATGTGCAGAATTCTAACATTTTTTTAAGTCAAGCTTTAGAAAAGAATAATTGAGGAATCTGAACTTTCACATTTGTTTTTTTATCAAGAAAAAACATAATTTATCAAAAAAGAGAAATAAAAAAGAAAATGAAAACAGAAAGACAGGTGGAAAGAAACTTTTTTAAAGTTAATTCTAGAACAAAATGAAGTGGTGTGAATTTCTTTTTTTTTCAATGTTTTTCAATGTCTGAGTTAATTCTCAAATTTGGCTTTTTTGATTTTCTGAGAAAAAAAATCTGGATTTTTTAAAGTTATTATTATTATTATTATTAATTTTATTATTATCATTACTATTATTATCCTTGTTATTATTATTAATAATAATAATATATATATATATATATATATTTTTTTAATTTATTTATTCTATTTTTTATTTTTTTTATTTTAAACAACAACTCAGAAGATGTTGAGGTGCTTATGTCATAGAACTCTGACTCTAATCTTCTGATTTCCTTAATTAAAAGTCAAAATTCTATAGAAAAAAACATATATATATATATACGAAGAAATCTGGTTCTTACTATAAAATGCCATTCTGGCATCAAACTTATAATTCTGATTGATTTAATTTTCTTGGGAATCTGAATAAGACACAGACAGACACCAAAGGGGGAAAAATGAAATACAAACTATAAACTTTAAGTTCAATCTCAGAAAGCTGACAATTTCTCAAAATTTCTACAAATTTATCGAAATAAAAAGTCAGAATTTTGTCATTATTAGATTTTGAGTCTGCTGTCCCTGACTCTGAGAGCATTTTCAGACTTGCAACTAAAAAATAATACTAATAATAATAAGAAAAATGATATATTTATATATTTTTCCTACTGAAATTAAAACAAGAAAATCAGATTTTATTCTTACACCTTGATCATTTGCATTTTTATACACTCCTGTTTAATTCATCCTTGTTCTGTTTTAACTTCATTCCTCATCATGTATTCACAGCAGAGTCTCTCCATCATGGTGGAGGTTTAAAATCTCTCTCTGTGATTAAATATCGTCTTCGTTGTAAGCGTATATGGTTGTGGTTGTGAGGACGAGGATTCCCTGGCAGAGCGAGCTGAACATCCTCAGGTTTCTGAGCGAGAGAAGCAAAAAGCAGCTGAGTCTCTGCTGGATCAAACTCTCAGGGACTTGGCCAACTTTCAAACAGCGTCTCACATCGATCCAGCTGCTCTGTCGCTCTAATTGAACGCTCCCACAGGTCCAACCTCAGACCGTGGAAACCCAAAGACGTGAACTGAGACGGCGAAGAAGCGGTGGCTGCTGGCGGCCGTCCAGTCAGAGCGCCGTTCGACTTCAGGAGGAAACTGGTCTGGCAGCGTTGGGTCCTGCAGGAGCAGCCGCGGCGTGTTCTCCCTTTAATCCTCGCTTTAACTATTCAGGTTCTCTCCTCACATGTTCCAGAGGAGATCCCCGACTTCTGGCATCTGAAAATCTCTTCAGAGGATCCAGGAAAGAGGTAGAGCCTGCAGGAAGCTTGAACGTGTGATAAACACTTTGTTGGCTCTGCAGCGGCTCACTCTGCCTCTCTTCATGCTGCTGCTAAACCTCAGAATTCATTTTTAAATCCTGCTGCTCTCCTGCAGGTGTTACATGGTGAAGGCCTTGAATATATTCCTGAATTACTCTCTCCTTATCGTAATGTGAGCCCCGCGGGGACGGCCTGAAAGGTGCAGGTGTGTGTCCCCGCTGGAGGCTCCATCCTCAGGACGCTTTCATGGCTTTTTCCATATTTTCTGACAGTTGGTGCGACGGTTGGGAGTCCATCAGGTGTGGATGTTTTTTTTTTTCTCCCCTTGAGCTTCGTTTATTCAGAGGATGACGACTGAATTCTGCTCAAACATGTCATCAAAAGGTCACATGAAGCATGATATCTTGGATTTTTTGCGATATTTTACCTAAAAAAGACAGTTTTCTCTCAGTCATCAGCAGCTTTAGACTGAAGTTTACCCAACAAATCTGGTTTATAACGAACCAAAACGACCCTACAGCCAATGTTTGATAATGTCAGGTCTCATGACTCGTCTTCAATCGTCTCATCAAACACTTCATTTCAAACTAATTGTTGTGGATTATCGCTTTTTAAAGCACTTTTGAAAACAGCGACTGTTTAACTCAAGCACAATCCTGAACCTGAACTCCATCACATCACCAGTAACATCATCTTTCTGCCGCCACAGACGATCACTTTTTTAGAGAAAAATGCATAAAATCCCATTTCTGCACCGAGCACAAAAGCCGACTCTTTCCTTCTTTTGGGGAAAAGATCAACTCGATGTCCTGCTAAGTTTCTAATTTGCATCCAGAGTAAGAATGCAATATTGAACCATCTTAATGTACAATCAAATTAGATCATAAACTTGTAGAAAAACAAAAAACACAACTTGAAACACCTCGTTCACTTCCTCCTATCATAAATTCTCTAATAAATCTCTCTAAATTTGTGCCTTTTTGTTGCATATAATTAAAAAAACAGTGATTGACTTATTATACAGCCACTATTAGATCATGTTAAGTGTTGATAAATAAATTAACCCGCAATATGATCTACAAGCATGATTGCTGACACATGCACATGGTCTATATCAGTGGTTCCCAAAGTGGAGGTCTGGACCCTTTGGGGGGGTCGCGAGACATTAATAGGGGGTCGCGGAACGTGTCCCAAAATCAAAAACTATAAAGAATTCCATATTTTATCCATTATTTTAAGAATCAAAGCAAAAATTGGGGTTAAAGATTATATGAAATTATGCAAACAGAATTTTTTTATCTGTTTTTCCCATTTCTTTGTTGAAGTTTGATGCAGGGAACGCAGCAAAGTGCACATTAGGCTGTAAATTTTCTACTGATTAGTTAAATGATCATTAGTAAAATGAAGTTTTTGTCTGTTTTTGGATTGGTCCATTAGTGTCGTACCACAGCAGGGGGTCGCCAGTCTCTAACCCTGCTATTTTGGGGGTCACAGGCGGAAAAGTTTGGGAAACCCTGGTCTATATAATCATGAAGCATCTGTTTAAATTCAGTTACTTTTTGGCTTTTGTTAAGTTGTTTTGTGCTCTCTAACACCCCTGCTATTGTTTAAAATAATTGTCTATCAGTCGTGGTGATAACACAGCATGGATTTTTACCACATATCCGTGTGTTTGTGCATGAAGTATACCACATAAAAGTTCAGTTTGGTCTCCCTGTGTTTGAGAGGTGATCATCTCAGAGTGGATTCAGGTGTGTGTGTGTGTGTGTGATTACCCTCATTCAGAGCAGCTGTGTGGAGGTTATAAAGGTTCTGAGGCTCCTGCTCCTGCATTGACTCATTGTTTCACCTTCAGAGACAGTGAGCAGTTACAAAACATTTTCAGCTCTTCTCTGAGTTTCCTAGAGCTCCACAGTCTTGTGTTTGTCTCACATGTGATTGAATTTGATCTGTAAAACCACCCCTGTTCTTACATCCTCCAAATGCTTAAACTTTTGTTTTCACACTTCCCCACACCTTGCCTTTTGTGTCCTCCCAAAGATCCCACCTTAAAAAACATCCTGATCTCCCCCCCCCCTCTCAGAGCCTTTCGATTTTAAGATCCTTTGTCCTCAAATGTACCTTAGACAGAGAAGGTGTAAAACAAAGCCCAGGGGCGTGGTCTCACAACTATAAGTTTTTCAAACTTTCATCACTCGTCGTCATTTGGCATCCATGCTGCTTGTGTGTTAACTGACCTTTTCATTGCAAAGAAAATAAAACTATTGTCGGCCGGCAGAAGTCTTTATTTCATTCTTTACCAGAGTTTGGGGAAAAACGGTATCCACACACACACACACACACCTCTAAGTTATTGTGACCTCTGGACCCCTTTTTAGTACCAAGCTCTTTACGTTTAACTCACCTGTTCTCCTGTTTGGTTCCTTCTCTCTGAGCTTTGTTTCTGCTTAAGCCTGACTCAGCTTTCTTTGTCTTCTCCCCTGTGATCACTCCTGATCTCAGTGGTTAACTTTCAAAGTGGGTAACTTCCAGAATCCCTCATTTTTGGTACACATTTCTGTCCATCTTTCCCGACTTTGTGACACAAAACTGTTTTAATGAGTCAAACTTTAGGGTTGAAGTGAGCAAAATTAGCCTGTGTGACTGCACTCTTAGAGGAAACAAACTCACCTGATACCTGTTGAAGCAGGTAAACGCGCTGAAACAGGTGATTTGATGCTGCTTTGGTGTTGTTTTGATCGTACAACGTTACAGAAAGTCAGACAGACAGCCCTAACAGACAGTAGCATCCTGCATTTTTGGTGTAAAACCTGCAGGAACTTAATATTTTGTGCAGAAAATCCTCAGTCCTACGCTGAAATTTGAGCCCTGTAAAACATATTTAGTTTATTTATTTTTTCTTTTTCCAAGAAATTTCCCAAGTGCTGGAAATCGCCATGCCTCATTACTTCCAACCATGCTGGTTTGTGACATGTAAAAGGGGCGGGGCCTCAAACACCAAGGTCTGCTCATTTCTATACCTTCAACAGGAGGCCTGAACAATTTGCAAACAATCTTATTGTGATCATTATTTCTAGTTTCCATCTTCTCTGTTTTAAAACAAACACCTGGTAGAACATGAACAGTTACATTAATTACAACAACCACTACAACTGGGACTGATTTCTACACATTTAACTCACTTTTACCTCCTTTTTTGCCACTTTTGGACCACTTTTTTTATTCCTTCTCACTTTTTTCCAGGTTCACTCCCAATTTTCTCACCAATTATTGTAGTTTTTAGGCATTTTTGCAACGAACTGACTAATTTCCAAGTTTAATCCCAACTTTCTTGCTATTTTCTTTGGCCATTTTAACCACTCACCACTTGTTTTCATCACCTTTTTACAGTTTTTGCTACTTTTCAAGTTTCTTCCAAAATTTTCTTGCTATTTTCTGTTGCTTTTTGGCCATTTTTCTCACTTTTACCTCCTTTTTTGCCACTTTTGGACCACTTTTTTTTATTCCTTCTCACTTTTTTCCAGGTTCACTCCCAATTTTCTCACCAATTATTGTAGTTTTAAGGCATTTTTGCAACAAACTGACTAATTTCCAAGTTTAATCCCAACTTTCTTGCTATTTTCTTTGGCCATTTTAACCACTCACCACTTGTTTTCATCACCTTTTTACAGTTTTTGCTACTTTTCAAGTTTCCTCCAAAATTTTCTTGCTATTGTCTGTTGCTTTTTGGCCATTTTTCTCACTTTTACCTTATTTTTTTTGCCACTTTTGGACCATTTTTTAAATTCCTTCTCACTATTTTCCAGGTCCACTTCCAATTTTCTTGCCAAGTTTTGTTGTTTTTGCCCATTTGTGCAACAAACTGACTAATTTCCAAGTTTAATCCCAACTTTCTTGCCATTTTCTTTGACTTTGGCCATTTGTACCACTCACCACTTGTTTTCATCACTTTTTCACAGTTTTTGCTACTTTTCAAGTTTCCTCAAAAATTTTCTTGCTATTTTTTGTTGCTTTTTGGCCATTATAGTCAATTTTCACTCCATTTCTTGCAACTTTTTGAGTATTCCCAGGTTTAAGCCCAATTAAATGCGAATTTTTGTTGCATTTCGGTAGTTTTTACTGCCTTAATTAAAGTTTTATTTCTCCTCTTTGCTGTTTTTGCCTCTTTTCTCCACTTGTATAGTTTCTTTTGTGAAGGTAGTTTTTAACAGTTTGTCACTTTGGTTGAGTAACTCTGGTGTAGAACAGAAAACATCTGCTGCAAAAACTGTAGCTGATACTTTGACACATTTCAGGTTTTAATATTTCACTGTCTGTGATCAGAATACTGCAACAGAACATGTTGTGATTTAATCTAATTTTCTAGAAGGCTGTCCAATCAGAGTAAATTGGTTTTGTGGAGCCTTAAAGAGACAGCAGCCTATTCAAAGTTTCAAGCAGAGACTAAAATAAGTTTTCAAAAACACCAGTGAGGGAAAAATGAAAATTTATTTGAGCTGAAAAGTCCTGTAAAAATACTGCAGGGGCACCTGAGGGTCGGAATAAAGACTAATAACAACACAAAACCCACTTTAACTCATTTACTAGAATCAAAACCTTTCAGCTCCAGTGATGTGATCAAAAACAACACGATGAAAGATTAAAAATAAGCTTGATAATCAATTCTCTGCAGCACTGATGCAGCAATAACTGTGATAAATGTTGAAAAAAGTCGTGTTTTTCTCATTTACAGCTGCTTCTAAACTCTGATGGATATAAACTGGATCCTGATTGGTCGGAGGACGACCACAAAAATCAAACAGCGGTTCTTTTATTCAGCAAAGAGTGATAAAGAAGTGCTTATTCTGTATGATTTCCAGGCTACACCCCCGTATCCTGGAGGCACATTAGAGATGAATGCAGAGGAAGGAAAATGGAAATCTTCTCTTTCCTCTGTTGCTTTATAATCATACCAACCCGTGAATTAATCGCTTGTTGATTAAAGCTATTACACCCTCGTGCCTCATGAAGAGGAGACTTTTTAATTCTAAACTAAAGACTTTCTATTTAATAAGAAGAAAAGAAAAACAACCATTACCCCGTCCGACTTTAACAAGCTTGTTGATCGCAGCAGTTTTGTTATGAAGTGGAAGAGTTGTACTTCCAGGAAAATACAGAGAAAGTCCTGAGTCAGCCTCCTACAAACTACACTGATTTAAAAATGCATGAATTATGATCATAAAAGCAGGGTAATTTTCACATTGCTCTCTGTGGCGAGTAGATATGCTCTCATTCTGCCGCAGCCTCGCAGCTGATAAGGCCTCGCGGTGCCACGATAAGAGTTAGCAGAGATACCGCCGCTTTCATGCAGCTCATCCCCCCGAGCCGCGCCGCGCTCTGCCCTCTGGAATAATGTGTGTTTTCAATGTAAATATGCATTATGTAAACTCACCAGGTTAGCGCTCGGATTCATTAATCTTCCTATTAGTGTGACAGTTATTAATTTTCCGTTAAAGGTGCACAATGGGGGACTTTTGTGGGAAAATGCAGCTTATTTATCAGCTCAAAGCAGGAGGTGAGATAAGCCTCCAAAAAGGTGCAGAGCCAGATTAGAGAAGCTTATTGTAATATTTTTTTTTTCTATAAATGTTTGAGAACGAAGCAATTTTTCATGCTGATTTCTTTTATGTCTCTTGTATATACAAATATACGTCTAAAAAGGAGGGGAATGATTTTACACGAGAGGATCATTAAGAGCTTGTAGATCGTAGCCTCAGCCTCCGGTGTGAAACGTCTACAGGAGAATAAAGTCACATGTTCCTCTCAGGGTGAAGTTTTGTCAAAGTGGGATGAGAGATGAGTCTCAGGAGAAGATTAAAACAGTTTGTTAGCAGAAGTGTGTGACGTCTGCAGTGAGACTGAGACATCAGAGACTCACACTATGACTACAGTTTTTACATTTATACCAACATTAGAGCGACATGGGCAGAAGTAAAGAGGTTATTGTGTGCACCAATAACAAAACAGTGTTCAGGGGAAAGTTTCTTTCTTACAATATGACTTTATCATGCTCCAAAGAAAGTTTCCTGTGTTCAAACCATAGACTGTACAGTGAGTGGACGTAACGACGCTCGGCTCTGCCCCGCCCCCTGGTGTCTGGCTGCAGTATAGGTCATAAGCCCCGCCCCCTGGTGTCTGGCTGCAGTATAGGTCATAAGCCCCGCCCCCTGGTGTCTGGCTGCAGTATAGGTCATAAGCCCCGCCTCCCCATGTATTCCAGATATGAGCCGGGAAAACTTAAAAAAATGACGATACCTGGTAGAAACGTTTCTCTCATCCTTACACTAAGGTGGTATGACGATGTCATCTGGCTGCATGGTGTTCAGGTGTTTTTTTTTTCCTGAGATGTTAGTTTCTCATTAGTTATTGGACGTTAAAAACTGAGATATAAGTTTCGTTTTACGATAGTTGACAGCTGACGTTCGTGAGTAGTTTTTATCGGGGATAAAATAAACTTCAGGAAAGAGCCAAAAGGAGACTAAACTTTGTAAAGAAGAGGAAAAAATGAATATTTTTATTCCTCTTTTTTACTTCACCGGAAATTCTCTACTGCGCAGACTCTGGCTGCACAATGGCGGCTAGAGAAACGGGGTTTTTTGGCTTCAAAATCGTAGAACAGTGACAGGCAGAGCCACGCTGTCCATTCTATATACAGTCAATGGTTCAAACTTAGTACATTTACCTGCACACAATGGTCCAACTAGTGTCACACCTTGACCTTAAAGTCATAGCAAGAGATCTAGTTTTTAAGACAGAGGATTAGGGCCATGCTTTAAAAGTAAATAAATAAATGAACCAACCGGAAAAAAGTCATAAACCTGCAAGAATGAAGTTGTAAACTTATGCGAATAAAGTCATAACTTAAGAGAATGATCTCTAACGCATGCGTGAACCATGCAGGCTGGATGTTTGTTTTCCAACTTTTTTGTACTTCGACTTATTTTTTAATATTGCTCTATTCTTTTTCCTATAAATTTTGTTATAAAGAATGAACCAGAAGGGCTCAGATATAACTCTTAGTGAACATTGAGCACTCAATATTGAACGTTGTGGAATTCAATGTACGGTGGTTAGTTTCTGGCTATATGTATTTACTTAAATGTGGCCATCCAACTTGTAGCACTTCATTGCATTTATGAAGGTATTAGGGATCTCAAACAGGAGTTTTATTATTATTTTAAGAAGATAACTATTTAGTTCCCTTGCAAAAACAACCTAATGTCCTCAGAGGGACCAGAAGAGAAAAATGTACCGTGAAAGATCACACAAGTTTTTCTGAAAAACCTCTCGACATGACCTAAAAAGGGGGTTTGTTTCTTTATACTACTATTTTTATTATTTTTTATTTTTTTTTTTTTACATTTTTGTGTCAAGGATAAAGATCAAACAGCTAGGCTAGACCACCACCTTGAAATTACCATCATCCGCTCACACATGATGACTATCCAACAGTTTCCTGAGTGGAGTCACAAACACACCAAGTAAAAAAAAAAAAAAGCTGTTTTCACTGCAGAAAGAAACATGTTTACAGCCTGGTTCCAAAAAAAAAAAAAATCTCCCATCTGACTCGTTAATTTTGTTAACAGACACTATGTGAGGTTTGGACCAAGCAAAACGGGAAGTTAAACATTTAAAAAAACATGAAAACATCCTGTTAATGTCAGATCAAAACGCTGTTTATCATGGCCAAGAGTCAACAGACTAAAGGTTTTCTGAGGCCATCATTTTTCTTCCAACATTTGCCTTAATAAATAGGTGATAGCAAATCAAACTAGTTTTGAATGAACCCATTTAACTGTTTTCAAAGACAGAAATAATATGTTTGATTTTGTTTGGAGCAGGTGCTGAATTCAAGGCAAAATGTTTGTCACAGGAGCAGAAAATGGAACAATTCAAACGTATTTGTGAATTTGTGTCTGAGATTAAAAAGCAAATCAGCAACATGTGATGAAAATCTAAATTAGAGGATGTATCAGTGGATAAATCCAAACTTTTCCTCTCTATTTGAATCATCCAGCTGCAGAAAGACGAGCAGAGTTTGAAAACTTCCAAAGGTCATTACTTTTTATGTCTTTCTATAATTTTCAGAGCAGAGATCAAACATATCGCTGCTATTATCATAGGTCAATGCACATCAGACAGGTTGTGAACTTCAAAGGCTCTGCTCTCCCAGCTTGGCATGGACGCCGCCCTCGCTCTGCCAAGACTTTGTCCAGGGACGGGGGGAGTGATGTCAGCGGTCGCCGTCCACAGCTCGGAGCTTGGCCGCCAGCCCGAATCAGCTCAGATCGGCGCCAAGTCCGGACTGTTTTCCATATCGGGGCCTCGCATATCAACATGGAGCATTTTCTGCCCGGTTTGCTCTGCAGAGGAGGTGAACCGCAGCCGCCCGGTCGTTTGTTTACATCATTAGAGACATGAGATGCACAGAGAGCAGGAGGCGGAGGTCGATCCTGAGCGAGGGAGATAATTTACCTCAGAGTGAAAGCACGCAGCGCTTCTTCTGTTTACATACATGTTTCAGTCGTTAGAGGAGCGTTAGTGGTTCTAGGGTTCGTTCGACCCTTTGACTTCTCTTTTTCCATCCTCTGCATCACAATTTCATCCATTTCTCTTTCTGATAAACTGCTTTTCCTGCTCCTAACTCACATTCATCTTCCTTCTCTGCAGGGAGAGCATCAGCAAAAGAGAAAACTTATTTAAGGGAAGGAAATCTTTCTTTTAAACACACCCCTTACTTAATTCTCACCTTTATAGCTCACTATGTTTCAAAGCTTATAACTGAAGAACCACAAGGTCAAAATGCATCAGTGACACCTCATTCGAAAGATTAAAGTCTCTAGTTTCAGAAAATGTTGTGTTTTTATATGCGGCTAAAGTCCACATCAGGAAAACATCCACATCTGCTTCATGTCAGACATAAAACATCCACCACATCACTTCTACACCTTTACATCTACATCTGGGTGAAATTTGAGCTTTGTAGGTAAAACTTTGTAGGAGTTAGAGAGTTTTTAGTCCAAAGTGACCAAACACTGTCCATGCAAATAAAACCAGCTTTGTCCATGCTCAGTGTCCTCTTTTCAGTCAACTTCTCTCTGTGGAAAGGTTCAACAAAAATCATGAAATTGTAGTTTCAAGTCACAGATTGTTCCTCCTCTGTTGTGCATGTGAATATTTAAGAAGATGCATGTTGATAAATAGGTCTCGCCAATGTTGTAAATGGCTACAGCTGGGTCAGGCAGGGAGCAGTTGTCTATCACAAGCTGTCCTGGGATGAAAACTCAACAGAAAAGGATGGGGTCACTTTTATCTTGCAGCTAGAAGTCTAAGGAAATAAAACATGCCAAGTTTTGTCAGATTAACATTGAGGAGGAAATGCTCTAAGACTGTGAAGCTGCTGTTATTGATGAGAACGGACACGACAGACAGACAAACAACGGACTTTACAGGAGAAATTTCACCACTTGGAATAATTTGATGAAACAACACTTTTGATATGTTTGAACTCTGGATTCCTCTGGTGGAAAGGAGAGTGAATATTCAGGGTACGGGCGTCAGGATGTGAGGTAATGAGATCAACAACGGTCATAAAGATCGTTCCCAATGTTAAAACGTGGAGATCTTGTGCAGAATAATCACTAAACTCCAGCTGTGGATGAATTTCAGACGAAGGGAAGTGAAATATTTTTGCACAAAACTGTGGAGAGAAATTGAAAAGTTTGACTGAATAAAAAAACAAATAAAGCAGCTGAACTTCAGAAGGACCCGAACTTATTTACTGTCTTTGTCTGCAGCCAATTTCATTCCTTCATTTCTTTCTTCCCCTCCTGACTGTCTCTCTCAGACCGTGTGTGTGTGTTTGCGCGTGTGTGTGTGTGTGTGTCAGTCGGGCCGGCTGGTTGGCAGCGCAGCGTCAGGCTTCACCTCTGCTTCCGTTTGATTAAATCATAGCTGTAGTGGCGAGACGGGTCCCGCAGAGTCAGGAGCAGAATTATTAACCTTTGCTGTCGGACGGACGTCTCTCTCTCCGCAGGCCCGCGGTGAGACGACCGGCCAAGATGGACGCCCCGGTTCACGACACAGCCCAGTGTGTGTGTGTGTGAGAGAGAGTGTGTGTTACAGATGAAGCAGAGGCGGCCGAAGTCATCCATCCCTGAAGGTGTGAGAGCCGCTCGCCGTTCAGCGGCGGCGTGTTCTCGGAGATCAGAGACGTGATGCAGAGATCTCAATAATTCAACAACAGAGGAGAAATCAGAGCTCGACTTAGGAACGTTTGTTCTGAAACTGACCGAGCTGTCGAGGAGATAGAACTCACAAAGAATCCAAAACTTATCTAAACTGTGTAGAGAGTTTTCCTTCACAGTTCTCTAATCGTGGAGATTCTTCACTGTTTGAAATTTTGCTATGTCGCCTTCGCACCTGGGTGATTGATCTAGTCCAGAACATTTTGCGGTGGCTCGTTAAGGCTCGTTCAGGCTATCCCGCCTGGCAAAAATAAGCCAAAAAAGGTGTTTGAAAATCATCTTTTAATCTCACCACTTCAAGTCAAAACAAGGTCCAGATGTGATTTGAAAAGTGAAAGGTGAAAAGTCAAATTTTCAGGTTGTTAAAAAAGATGTTTCTAAAATATAACCTTATTTCTCAGTCCGACCTGATCCCTAAACAACTATTACTGGGCTTAAAAAAAAGGACTGAATCATACTAACTAAAAATGTTTTCAATTCTTTTTCCAAACATATATATTTTTTGAAAAGTTATAGACAAACATTTGAATAACTATAAATTATTCAGTGTTAAAATGGATGACAGAGAGTCAAAATGTTTCGCAAAGCATTAAAAAAGATTTTTCATGAAATTACCAAAAAAAAAAAAGAAAGGAAGTCAAACACAAAATTAGCTATGTTTACATTAATTTCATTCTTTTTTTATGTTGAATGTTCTGTTACAAATATTTGAAGAAAAAAATTGAAAACTTTTTTTCATGCCTTTAGACAAATAAAAACACTCAAAGAAAAAATCCAGACACTGGCTTTTATAATTCATGCATCAGAGGGTTAAGACTTTGACGTGCCAACTACACTTAATCGAAAAAAGCATCTAAAACACGTTGGGTGTTTGGTGGATATATTGTTTTGCTTCACACCCCATAGCAAGTAGAAACACAGATGTTTTTGTCCATCTTAGATTTATTGTCAAATATATTTACCGACCGATCTGACACTTTAACGACTTCTAATTTGAAAACCAAACACTTCACCAAGGAGGTGAACTTTTTGTGCAACATGAAGACACTTTGAGAACTGCTGTTTTTAAAGTGCTCCATAAATAAACTTAAAGTTATCAAAGTGCCTTACAGTGGAGGTCCACGATAAAATCAACAAAAACAGAGAATAAAAAACACAGACAAGGGAACAACATTGAATTAAAATATATATAACAATTATAAAGGCCATATATATATATATTCTAGATGTCTTATTTCTTGAAGGGGAGGAAACCAAGATGATAAAAAGCTCCGATATATTATCTATATGTCTTTTTTCACTCATCAAGGTCTCACTTACTTCTTTGAATTCTTTCCTTTTTCCATTATGTAACTCGAGTTGTGGACTTTTCTCCTCTGTTGCTGTCGTTGATGCAGAGGTAAAAGAGTTGGAGCAAGACGACAGAAGCTTTGGAAGCGGAGATATATATAAAAAAAAAAACGTGTCGACACTGTTGTGAAAAAGACGGAGGAGCTAACAGGACAAGTGAGGAGTCAGCTGGCGTTTGGGGAATGTAGTGTGGTCAGGCTGCTTATGTGCAGTTTGTCTGTCTTATATAAACTGTATCCAAAGGTGATAAAGTTGCAGATAAACTCTCTTCTTCGCAGACTAACTCTTGGTGTAGCTGCTCCGTCGGTTGAATCGGTGGTAAACTTTTATTCATGACTCACCAGGCGTTTCTCTCTCTGTGTGTCAGCCGTTGCTGTTTGTTGTGGGCTCTTCCTGTTTTGAGTTTTTCCTCTGATTGGAACCATTAAACCACAGTCGGCTGTATTCACCATCCTAATAAACTGGCACAATGTTTCCTGACTGATTTGACTCTGCGTGAGGGGAACTAGCAGCTCTGCCTCTAATATGGCTCAGGCCCGACTCGTTGCAGAGTTGTAATTAGCCTATTAACAGCGAACAGGCAGGTTTTCTACTAAAGCCAAACAGAGGAAGCATTTAGAGTACAACTCCTGCAGCAGACTGGAATAATCAGCCCTGGTTTACACGAGGAAATGCTCTAAGACTGTGAAGCTGCTGTTATTGATGAGAACGGACACGACAGACAGACAAACAACGGACTTTACAGGAGAAATTTCACCACTTGGAATAATTTGATGAAACAACACTTTTGATATGTTTGAACTCTGGATTCCTCTGGTGGAAAGGAGAGTGAATATTCAGGGTACGGGC
>RPOG01005395.1:13811-32902 GCA_008086565.1 Thalassoma bifasciatum | reverse complement strand
CGCCTCCCCATGTATTCCAGATATGAGCCGGGAAAACTTTAAAAAATTACGATACCTGGTAGAAACGTTTCTCTCATCTTTACTCTAAGGTGGTATGATGATGTCATCTGGCTGCATGGTGTTCAGGTGTTTTTTTTCTGAGAAGTTAGTTTCTCATTAGTTATTGGACGTTAAAAACCGCGATATAAGTTTCGTTTTATGATAGTTGACAGCTGCCGTTCGTGAGTAGTTTTTATCGGGGATATAAGAAACTTCAGGAAAGAGCCAAAAGGAGACTCCAGAAAATCCATTCCAAAAAAGTATTTTATTTAAGTGTAATTATATACAGATACAAGGTACAAATAGATAAATCAAGATGAAAAAATATACATACTAATGTTTGAAATGTTAAAACTCTGCTAAGTTTTAAAGGAAATTAAAACAGTTCAGATATTCATATATGAAAAAAGTCCCCCAAAAAGGCATGTTATTGCCCTAAAGGTAGCATGACTCTGAAATTTTCTAAAATTGTCTAAAATGTAACAGAAGTGCTGAGCCTGAAAACTAACAAAAAGAAAAAAGTAAAAACAAAATATGATTACTGCACCAGAATGTAACAAGTTGTCAAATTTTGGGCAAGAAGTTATTACGTTTTCGACTTGACATCTGTTACATTATTGACCAGTTATAACATTTTGGGTTTTATTATGTTTTTTGGGTGGTCATTATTAGATATGGGGTTCTAAAAGGGCCTTGTATAGTACGGCGGCCTTGTAAAGCAGTCATACTTTTTAGGTTGGAGGTGGGTCTTGAACATTTTTGAGCTCTTAAAGTGGGCCCTGATTTGGAAAAGGTTGGGAACCACTGGCCTATATAACATGCTTGTGCCGATAATGGTATAAGATGACCGGGCTGATGTCATCTCCTGTAGCCGCAGAGTTATGTAACGATAGTTATAGCTGGTGTTTACCTTTCAATAAACTATGGTTTGCTGTGACAGCTGAATATGTCCGTGGTTGTGTTATTTATACAGATNTTTCTATTTGGGATCAGATCTGAGTCGACTCAAAGACGCGGAGGTTAACACAACACGGCCTGGTCTGTCAGTCCTGCTTTAATCCACACCTCATCTACTTCCTGCTTTCCTGCTCTAAATATTCGTGTGAAACTGTGTTTTCTACCGTTCACGGTGTTTTGGAGCCGCTGCGGGCGAATGTGGAGTCATTCCTTATTTGTTTGTGTGTTCAACATTAGAGGTCCAAACAGCAGCAGCAGCAGGGACTGTGTCGCTTTTATCCTCCCTGCTTTTCTCTGCAGACGTCCTGTTTTTGGAAATAATGAAGTGAATTCTGCTGTTTTTTTTTCTCTCTGTGTTTTGTGTGTCACTGATCAGTGATCTGGAAATAAGAAGAGACATGTTATTTTGGTTTGCAGTTGGTTGCACACACTGTGCCTCGGCAGTAAATCAGATTCACATGCCGCCCATTTCTCCTCACAAAATCACATTTGACTGTGGCTTCTGTGAAAGAGGCTTCTTCTTTTTCTGCAAAGTGGCGTGTTCTCTGTTTGACAGCATCCCATCTTCCAGCTTTTCAGCTCCTCATGCCGCTGACACACCTGAACTCCGGCTCCTCTCCGGCTCACAGGGGGCGGATATTGTGTCAAAATAAATCGCTTGTCTCAATTTTAACAAGAGACCGAGTGTGAGGAAGAGTTTTTCTGAGCTAACTCGATGTTTCTGGTTGAAGGCTCCTTCTACGGTTCTTCACGTTTATGGAACAAAACGAGCAGAAATAGATAAGGAGCGTAGATCGACTGGTGGCTGATTTTCTTGCTCTTGCTCCTCCAATCCCTTCGTAAAAATGACAAAATGAGAACAAATGTTATGGATCTCAATTTAAAAAAAGAAACATTTATGATTTGATACTAGTTGTGTAATAATATGTAATAATATTACATTATGTAATACTAGTTATGGAGTTTCTTCTCTCTGCAGTCTGCAAGTAGGGGAGGAGCTGGTTTGCGTGTGACTGAAGCGTCGCCTAGCAACACTGAGCTGCCTGAGGATGCCTTACGCTTATTCATTATTTGGGTCAATGAGGTGACGTCCCCTTTTTTTGTGTCTGAGTGCAATATTTCCTTCCATCATGAATTGAGTATTTCATCACATGCATTTCTTTATTCTATGAAACCTGTGTTATTTGAACACATCTTTAAACTATTAAAATATAACATGTTTTTTTGTGTTTTGGTTCCTCAAACCCCCAAAATGTCAGGTGGTGCAACCGTCCTGACAAGTATCCACAGTAATTAAACTCTAAAAATGGAATGTCAGTTATTGTATTATTAAATGGAAATTAAAAATACAGTGGCATTATTTTATGCTTGAACCTTTTGAAATAAAACATTCTTTGCAAATAAAAAGAATTTTAAAGCTGTTGAGAAATGTAAAAAACTTTTGTCCCGTAATTTTCACCTTGTCAAATGTCAGGGTGGTGCAACCGTAACATTAGACTTTTATTTTAAAGTAAGAGAATAAAACAGGAAACAGGAAACTGCATCAGCCAGAGGAGCCCAAATGACATTTGTGACCAAGTGGAAAAGTTTGTAGATTTCTCTGAAATACTGATAAAAAAAGTTTTTTTCACTTCATTGGTGACTGGAACAATTTCCATGTCAGGTGGAACAACCAATGTAATAATGTGAAATGTTATTTTAACATCAAATTATTTATCTTATTCACAAATAAAACAAATGAAACACACAAAAATTTAGTATTATGTAATAAACCACCAAAACTGATCTCTTAATTAGAAAAAAACATCAATTTAACTTCAGAATTACATTGATTATCAGCATACCAGCATGAATCGTAAACGTAAATTCATTTTAAAAAGCAGCAAGATCATTAATTGGTCAAATATAAGTCAAATATAACTAATGCACTAAATTTTTACATTTTCTAGGAAAAAAAGTGCAACACCTGCATTTTGTAATAACCGATGCAATATGTAAGAAATTATTACTTAATGCAAAAAATGTATTACATATTGCTTTCAAGAATTTTTTTACAAAATGCATCGTTATTACAAAATAAAGTCAAAATTTATTACATTATTACATAATGCGGCGTTCTTACATAATGCGGCGTAACAGACCCTAATTGTGAGATGACCTTATTTTGTTTCATTATTGTCAACAAGTAATCCTCGGCCCATATTCAGGTCGTTCCAGTATCTAAAAGTGGAGAAGTGAAAGGGTCCCAGTGTAGAGCCTTGGGGAACACCTGCAGGAATATTAAGAATTTATGTGTAAAACTCGCTGGTTTAACCTCAGAGGGAGTAAGTAAAGCCTTTACACATTTATAAATAGTGAATACGTGTCAGTATCTCAATAAGACGAAGCTCAAAAGGCTCTTTTCTTCACTTGTAGGATCGAGCCTCTGAGGTTTTCTCCTGAACACACGATTATAAATCATGTAGCTCGATACGCAGAGAGTTTCCTTCACAAACCCTGAGTTTAAACTCCACATGATAATATCAAGCTGCTCAGACTTTATATAAATATATGTATATAGTGTGGTGTTGTAAACAGATCCGTTTGCACTCTCATCCTCTGGAGCAGGTGTTGGAGCACCTGCGCCTGAATTGATTCTTAAATAATCCGTGATGACACATCTGTCAGCAGCCGGGGTTGTTTTCCTCAAGTAAACTTGACTTCATCAACATTTCATTTCCGTCCCAGCAGGAAAAGCTGTTTCTTTGTTTAAACAATGCATGAAGCTGTTGTATAAATAAGGCGATATCTCCTCCTCGGCGTGCGTCTCAGCTGCTGGGAGGAGGTGAACATCAGTTTGAGCTCCTCAGGAGGTCAGCGACGCTCCGGAGCAGAAGGAGCGGTGCAGGATTCTCTCCTGAATTATTTAGAAATGGTTCACACGTCTGCGAGGCTGTGGGAGCAGCAGGTGTGTGGAGCCGTTGTTTGTCTTACTGGGATGAATGAGGAGAAGTGACTCATGGGAATTGTAGGCCCTTTTCTCATGAATGAAGGATGCAGCATCGTCATTAATTATGGAAACAGTCGTTGGAGACGGCGATTCATCCTCATAGAAAACTATCAGAGATCAGGTTTTGTTTCTTTTAACAGCAGAGAGATAAAAGTTCAGAAGGTGTGAGAGAAATCACAACAAAACTAACACACAAAAGAATCCACCCCAAACCAAAAACACAGCTACCATGAACTGATATGAAAAAATGATTTTAAGAAACAGAAAAAGACTTATTTTAGTGAGCAAGTGAAACCAACATTATGCTCAATTTAAGTGTGAGCTGCTCATATTTTCTTTTATGGGGCACAGATTGTAAAGTTACACACGTTACAGATAACAACATTTCTTCACATTTAGCTGTAAAACATAACTTTTTTCCAGATTTGGAGGAATATTTGTAAAATATTTTTGTCAAATATAATAAATAGATGATGAATTTTTATCTAGATATTATAAACAAATGTCCTGATTCTAAATATTTAGCTACAGTTCTAAACATGTAGTTTACACTCTAAATCTTGAGCAAAGATTTCTAAACATAAAGTCAAGATTTCAACAAATTGACCTAAGATTTCGTTATAATTTACTAAGATTTCTAAATATTGACCTGAGATTTCTAAATATTTTTCTAAGATATCTGAATATTTTGCCAAGATTTCTAAATCTTGAGGTAAGATTTCTAAATATTGATATGAGGTTTCTAAGTATTGACCTAAGATTTCTGAATATTTTTCTAAGATTTCTAAATATAAAGTCAATATTTCAACAAATTGACCTAAGATTTCGTTATAATTTACTAAGATTTCTAAATATTGACCTAAGATTTCTAAATATTTATCTGAGATTTCTAAGTATTGACCTGAGATTTCTGAATATTTTCTAAGATTCCTAAATATGGAGTCAACATTTCTAAATATTGATCTAAGATTCCTATAAATTCAACTAAGATTTCAGAAAACTTACCTGAGACTTTTGAATATTAAGCCAAGATTTCTAAATAAAAAGTCAAGTTTTTTAAATCTTGGGGTAAGATATCTTAACGTTTTACTAAAATCTTTAAATATTGACCCAAGATTTCTAAGTATTGACCTAAGATTTCCAAATATTGACTTAAGGTTTCTGAATATCTTTCAAAGATTTTGCAATATTTTACTAAGATTTCTAAGTATGAAGTCAAAATTCCTTAATCTTGAGGTACAATTTCTGAATTTAGTTAATGTAATTGAGCATAAATTCAGGTGTGTTTAAGGTCTTTGGTCTAAAAAATGTTGTATTTTTGTATTAATCTCTCCATCTGTGCCTTGATTCACCAGCTCATCATGTAAATGTTTTTGTTGTTTCCTGACGGCTCAGACTGATCGTGTTGTTTTTCGTGTCGCTCACAGCTTCCGTGGCATGTGTGTCACACACGCTGCATTATTCTCCTTTTCATTACATTACCATCATCAGCGTGACACACACTTGGCCACAGAATAAACATGAGGCTCGGATCCAAACTGCCCACAGTCACGGAGCCTCTTCCACTTTGTTTCACTGCAAATTCTTCTTTATTTCGACTTTTTTTAGAAAACTGACAGTTACTGACACAGATTGGAGTTGTCTCATTGGGGTCTGTGCTCCTCAAGTTCATTATTTTTCTAATTCTGAAACAAAAAAAATGGACAACTATTTCATGACCCATTAAAAAGAACAAAAAAAGAAAATCATTTTTCTGTCTCAAGTTTTAGTTTCAGGGGAAAGATCTTGAGTTTCATTGTTTTGATTTTCATTTTTCATGCTTTTCAGTCCGTGGCTTAGACATAAATGAATAGTTGCACAAATTGAATGTTTGCATTATAGAGATTTTGAGCGAAAAAAATATAAACTACCAATGGGATAAGAAAAGGTTTTTTTGTTTAGACATCTTTCTAATTTGAACAAAAATCCATTCACCACAGTCACCACAAAATACAAGCATCAAACTACGCATATGAAGTAAAAACTAAAAAGAGAGAGCGTCATTCATCCATCTATCATTACCTTTTCTCTCATGTAGTTGCTCCTTTTTTTCTCAGGGTCATGCAGAAGCTTTAGTGGAGGTTTTATGACCAGGGATGATCCTCTTTTTGATATTTTTAGAAAATCTCTGTTCTGTTTTCTCCGTGCTTCCCTCTCATCCATCCACTCCACGGTCTGTGTTCGCTGGTTTGTCTATTTAACATAGATTTTTTGATGACCAGCCGATCACAGCGCGTAAATGACTCTGTGTGTTGATAACAGCGAGTTAGAGAGGCTATCCTGAGCAACACAGACAAAGAATCAAACGTTGTTGCAGCAAATCTCATTTACCTGCAGTAAGTCAGGTGTGTGGCTCAAGAGTTTGTCTCGCGTGATGCTGCAGGTGTTGGCGGGGCTGTTTATACCGTCTGTGGTGGAGCTGGGCGGTCGTTAGAATTTTTGATAATGTCACTAAGCTAGAAAACAATGAGTGTCTTTTTGATGTTTTATTGACACATTCACGAAGCCGGGATCCTTTTTGTTTCACCCGTAGATTATTATTGCTGCTTTGACGTACGTGCGCAAAACCTGCTGCTCTTATTGAAAACGATTGTGATCCTTTTTTTTAATTTTGAAAGTAAAGAAATATACATCAGTATTTATCAGAATACTACTATTCTAATGAAGAAAACCTCCTCTTTTTTGGTGTGATGGATGGATCATGATTAATGATCCTGAACATTAGGAGAAGGCAGTGATGGGCGATCGACATTTAAACTGGAGAGAGAGCGGTGCACTATAGGGACAGAGTACATGAGAAGTTGTCTGACTTTTATCTGGAGAAAAGTTGAGTCCTGTCTTTCACTGTAACTCCGCTTGTTCCATCGTCTGAACTCTCTGTTCAGCATAAATCCCTTCGTTAATGAGCAAAGCAACAAATCGAACCTGCAACGAGCTGCGTGCTACAAGCAGGTGCGAGTCAGACGTTTTTAACTGGGGTGCCCTGACCCATTTATGCAGAAGAGAGACATGAATTATATGAGCCCAGACTCAAAAAATATAATTTATACTCTCTTTTTTATGCATTTCTTCACTTGGTACTATGAATATTGATTTTAAAATCTGATTATCCAGATTCAGGAGGAGCTCAGTTTGAATGCTGAGTGAAAACCAATAAATGAAAATGATCAAAAATCCCTGTTTTTTAAGATTGTGCCTTTTTGTGAGATTGTACGCTTAAGTATTGTTTATAACAGTTAATAAATGGCTTAAAATAACACATAATAGTCATGGTTTTAAAATTCCTGTCAAAAACGCGTTGGGCTTCTCTACCACCGGGCTTAGCAAATTTTCTGGGGGAAACCCTGTAGACCTAAGTTAATCTGATGTTGCTCACAGTGGCGCTCAGTGTGCTCAAGGAACTTGTGTGTTTGCTCAGACACATGAAAAATTAGAGGGAACATTGGACATAATGACTTTTTAAGATTTCAGTTTTTGCAGTGGGAATGTTCAACAGGAGCTAAACATCCAGAGTCCTGATCTCTCACACTCTTGGTCTTTCAGTGTTTTCAGTCTTAAACTCTGTGATAAAGGAGATAAAGTCAAGTTTTGCAGCTTTAAGTGCAGACTCTTTGAGTTTTCCTGTAAAGCTTGAGGACACGGTCGACACACGTGATGAAACTGTTTGACTCCTTGGAGCTAAAAATAATTGGATTCTCACTCTTCCTGCTCACTTCAGCCATCAGTCTCCTTTATCTGCTCCTCGTTCTTTAACTTTCTCCATTTCACTCGGACTCAGTCATCCTCAGTAATCTGCTCTCTGTAGTTTAGGCTTTTATTTCCTCTCTGTCTTAACGTTAGCGCCACTCTTTGTCCCTTTAAACTTTTTTCTCTGCTCTTTGTTTTGGGCCTTTTGAACTCCTCTCCTCTCGTCTCTGGCTCTCTGCTCTTTGTCTCTTTCTCAAACAATAACCATCCATCAGGAGCCGCCGGCGCTCTCACAGTCAAGCGCTCATGGCCCGCTGATTACGCAACGCTCCCTCCCGTTTCTGAAACTAACTCTGCGTCTCTGAAGCCGCTCCTGGAGTCATAAAAGACAAACTTTCAGCCTCTTTTGTTGGCGTTTGGCGTCGTTTCTCCCCTTGAGCCTGTCGATACGATCCCGAGTGAGTGATGAGGGTAAACAGCCAGTCAGCAAAGCGCTCGTTCTTCAACGCCTTGTTGTAGCGCTCAATAATCATATATACATCATAGAATCTATCAGCGGCTCCTGCTGCCCTTAACCAAGGTGACTTAAGTCCTGATTTATGAGGATCAATAGCTCATCAGAATTATTCACCCTCTTTGACAAACAAATCAATGCGTGTTGTTGAGCCTCACCCCCTCCCCAGCGTCTGAATGAGCTCGCCGTAACTCATCATCGCTGAAAAGGAGCCGTGCGTGGACTGATGGATCCGTGGACTCTCGTTCAGAGTGCGCTCACAAAGACGGGAAATAAAAACAGCATCCACGTTCGAGGAATGGTTAAATGGATCTCAGAAATCTTTCAGGACAATGGGCCTCAAGAATAAATGTGTAGAAAAATTCGTACTATCTGCATAAAATAAGCAAATCTGCAAAATCACCGTCAGATTAAATCAGCATAAACCATAAACCACGCCCCAATTCATCCATTTAAGGCCATCTGTTCATCAGGAGGAGGAGCCATCAACCTGCACGGCAAAAACTGAAATCTGATCAAGTCATTCTGTCTTATTTTTAGTAAAAATTGTCTTATTGTTCTTAGTTTGAGCCACATTCACCAGACCAGGTCATAAAAATGTCTCATTTCAAGTTTTTTAAGACAAAAATGAGGTGCAAATTGTTTGTAACAAGTCCAAAAAATCTGCCAATGGGATAAGACGAATTCACCCGGGAAGTTTCTTGAAATTAGAAAGATGTCTTAAAACAAGAATCTTTAATCTTATCCCATTGGCAGATTTATTTTTTGACTTGTTTCAAGCAATTGATGCCTCATTTTTGTCTTTAAAAAACTTGAAAAGAGACATTTTTATGACCTTGTCTAGTAAATGTGGCTCAAATCAAGAAAAGTAAGAAAAATTTTACTAAAAAAAAGACATAATGACTTGATTAGATTTCAGTTTTTGCAGTGCAGGATGATGCACTTAAAACAAGAAAAAAGGAGCTAAAGGCTAAAACAGGAGCTAAAGACTAAAACAGTCTCTAATGTGTTTGTGCTAATGTTGATTTCTGTCCACATGCAGCAGTTATTCTGCAGTGATCTGTTCAAACCTGAGAGTCTATCAATAAAATGAAGAGCCAGGTTACGTTTGCTCTGCTTGGTGAGGTTGGAGTTGGTAGATGAGACCTGGTAGGACACAACCAGGATTCACACGTAACGTTTCAAATAATTAAGTCAAGTTGCGTGACTGAATTTGAATCTTCCTCTGTTGAAACCAACATCTGGATTTTTCTGTTTCCTGAGAGGAGACGACTCTTCTGCCTGAGCTGAAGATGGATGACCGGCTCTATAAATGTATTTTTAAAAGGTGACACCTGCCTGAACGGCTGAACGTGTGCTGGGATTGTATCAGCAGGGCGTGGATAGCGAGCGAGCGAACGAGAGAGAGAGAGAGAGAGAGAGAGCGAGGGGAGATTTTCTTCTGCGGCAGAAACAAACGACGACAATTCCCTGTGACAAAACCTTCAGAGTTGAAATATACGGCGCAGATTTGTGGATGTTTTCAATAATTAACCATTCTTCATCCTCCCCTCACCTCTTCCACCTCCTCCTCCTGCTCCTCCTCCCAACGCCTCCGCCCCTGTATCTTTTAATTTACTCCAACCGTTCTTGCAAAACGGGGAGTTAAGAAAATGAAAAATCAGGCCGTCATTAGTCAAAGCAGCCAAGCATTCAACAGGTAAATATGAGCATCAGTCATGGAGGCGGCGGCCTCTCGCCTGCAGCTCGCTCTGCCCTCTGGTAAACATCATCTGCACACAGAGACCGCCGTGCACGTGCGAGCGTGCACGTGAGTCAGCAGAGAGCTTCTGTAAAAAGCTCATTCACACCCTGCTGATGTTCCACTGGCTGCACAGGCGTTATTATGTGCCCGTGATGCTTTTTGGAGGAAAAAAAGAAACAATAAGTTACTTCACTTCTGAGCGCTTTTTCCATTCTGCTGCGACCTCCAACATCTGCAGGAACATCTGCATGAAAACGATACGGCGCTCTCATTGTTGCTTTGGACCCAGTGGCCTGCGTCAGGAGATGGAAATCAAATAATGAATAAATTTTACATCCTGACTCATTTAATTTTCTCGCCCACGAGCCGGCGGTGAATTTTTTTTCCCCCCTTTTTTCATGTAAACGCCACCAAACGAGAAGTGCTGAAACGCCAAACGCGCATAAATACACTCCCAGATTCACAGCGCGCTAATGCGAATTCATATTCACACGCAAATAGAGGTTTGTAAAGTAGGATATCAGCTCGCACAGTTTATTCGGATGAGTTCCTCCACTGAATGAGGGATTATTGCAGGGATTCAAGAGCACGTAAGTAGAGTCTAAAGTGCTGCTCTACACGCAGAGAGATGTTTTCACACAGTGTTCAAACATCATCACGAGCAGAGTTACACAATGAGAAGCTCTGAAAAGGATCCAACAGCAAACAGTTACACAGATAAGGAGTGTGTGAATGTGTGTGTGTGTCATATACTACCAATGTTAATGTGGAGTAAGGCTGAACTATTTGCAAAAATAAACTTGTTGCGATTATTATCTCCTACATTTCCAGGTTTCCATCTTCTCAGTTTTTAATCAAACTCATTGTAGAACATGAGCAGTTACATTAATTACAGCACAACAACAACAACCCACTACCACTACAACTGGGACTGATTGTTACACATTTTAAACACTTTTACCTGCTTTTTTATCACTTTACTACCATTTTTTAATACCATCCCACTATTTTCCAGGTTTACTCCCAATTGTCTTGCCAATTTTTGTTGTTTTTACCCATTGTTGCCCCTTTTGGACCATTTTTTGTTTGTAAAAAAATGACTTTTTTCCAAGTTTTCAATTTTTTTTTGCCATTTGTTGACTTTGGCCATTTTTACCACTTTTCACTTTCCACTTTTTTAGTATTTTCAGGTTTTCCTCCCAATGTAAATGACAATTTTTGTTGTTTTTTGGTAATTCTTACTACCTCAGATAAGTTTCATTACTTTGTACAGTTTTCAACTATGTCTTTTTTCAATCATTAAACTCCGCTGATGTGAAGTTTCAGAGAAGTCTGAGCTGCTGTATACTATAAAAACGGAAATCTAAGCAAGTCATTCTGTCTTATTTGTAGTAAAAATTGTCTTATTGTTCTTAATTTGAGCCACGTTCACCAGACCAGGTCATAAAAATGTCTTATTTCAAGTTTTTTTAAGACAAAAATGAGGTGTAAATTGCTTGTAACAAGTCACAAAAATCTGCCAATGGGATAAGACGAATTCGCCCGGGAAGTTTCTTGAAATTAGAAAACTTGAAGCCTTCAGCTCCTGTTTTAGCCTTTAGCCTGTGCTCTATCACTCTTCTGTTTATCTTTTTTCTTCTCCTCTGTCTCTTTTCTGTCAGACAGTCCAGCTCCTGTTTCCACCATTTCTTCTAAATAAATCACAAAAATCATTTTTCAGCGGAAAAAAACTCAGATTTCCCTTTCCACTGATAAACTTTTTTTAGCCTGTGTAATGTTGTCATAGAAATTTCAACTATTTTAACGCTGATAATCTCATTTTAAATTGTGGATTATGATCAGTCACTTATCTAGATATCAGACTGATGAAGTCATTCATAAAAAGGTTTGTAGTATTTACCTTTAATTCCATTAAACGTACATTCTGTATCATAAAAATTAATGTATTTGTGTGAGAAAAGCTGCAGCGAATCATGGAGCAGCAGGAGCATGAAGCTGTTGATGGGTTGAATCTCAGCTGTGCAGCTCTCTCTCACACACACACACACACACACACACACACATGCACACACACCTGTGTTCCTGTAATGTAATGTGACCATTTCAGCTCCTCCTGCTGTTTTCTATTAACTCTCAACTGTAAAGCAATGAGGCCTTTACATTAACAAGCGTGTGCAGTGGAGGATTGTTTTACAGCCGCTCAGCTGGAGGCCACGTTCACTGCACAGAGGAGGAATTTAGATGTTATTCAGCAGAATGGAGATGTAGGGTTCAAAACGTAGAAACGAGTATGATAGAGCTGTCGCCGCAGGACTGATGTGTAGGATGAGCTGATGTTTGGAGCATAGACTGTATAATGAGTGGATGTAACGACGTTTGGCTCAAACTGAAGCCTCCAGTAGATGCCCCGCCCCCTGGTGTCTGGCTGCAGTATAGGTCATAAGCCCCGCCCCCTGGTGTCTGGCTGCAGTATAGGTCATAAGCCCCGCCCCCTGGTGTCTGGCTGCAGTATAGGTCATAAGCCCCGCCCCCTGGTGTCTGGCTGCAGTATAGGTCATNTATTCCAGATATGAGCCGGGAAAACTTTAAAAAATTACGATACCTGGTAGAAACGTTTCTGTCATCCTTACTCTAAGGTGGTATGATGATGTCATCTGGCTGCATGGTGTTCAGGTGTTTTTTTTTTCTGAGAAGTTAGTTTCTCATTAGTTATTGGACGTTAAAAACCGTGATATAAGTTTGGTTTTACGATAGTTGACAGCTGCCGTTGGTGAGTAGTTTTTATCGGGGATATAAGAAACTTCAGGAAAGAGCCAAAAGGAGACTAAACCTTCTGAAGAAGAAGAAATAAATATTTTTATTTCTCTTTTTTACTTGGCTCCACTGGAAATTCTCTACTGCTCAGACTCTGGCTGCACAATAGCGGCTAGAGAAACGGGGTTTTTTGGCTTCAAAAACATAGAACGGTGACAGGAGGAGCCACGCTGTTTATTCTATATACAGTCATTGATTTGGAGCAGGAGGATAAATGCCACTAAAAGAAAAATCTTATGAAGGTTAGGCTGAAAAACAGACACGTTTCTAAAATTCAGGCTCAAATGTTGTGGATTAATTCTGAAATTAAAGTCAGATTTTGATAGAAAATGAGAGTCTCTGCCTTCTAAGATTTAAGAAACTTTTCTGGCTCCCTTTCAGAATTTTAGAAATCAAAGTGATTCTCAGGGAAAATAAGTAATCAGTAATCTGGGATTAAAGCCATAATTTTGGGGGGGAGAAGTGAAAAAATTAAAATGTAATAAATCCAAAAACAAAGAGAAAATTCTGAGGAAAGTCTGAAATCTGATATTCAAGGCACGAGAAATATCAGATTTTGGGATTAAAGACAGAAAATGCCATACATTTGATTTTAACTTTGTAAATCAGAGAGAAATAAAGTCAAATATTCAAAATTAAAGACAGATTTTCCTCCTCAGGAATTTCAAAGTCAGGCTCAGAATTTCAGTCTCGATCATCAATTAAACATAATCTTAGAATTCAGGAGAAAAAGTTGGAATTCAGATTTAACTTGACTTTTTCCTCAGAGTTTTAGAATCAAACTCAGAATTATCAGTAAAAAAAGAATCTCAGAATTCTGGGCTTTACATCTTCTAGTTTTGAGGAGGAAAGTCTGATATTTACTGCTATTCCAGGAACCTAAGATAAAAAGTCTAAAATCTTAAATTAAAGTCAAAGTCAATCAATTTTTTAATTTTTATTTTTTCTTGAAATTTGTTGTCAGGATTTTCAAGGATAAAGCCGAATGTCTAATTTCAATCTCAGAAATCAAAGAAAGAAAAAAACTGTGAGAGATCATAGGATTAAAGCCTTGGTTCTGAGAGGAAGAATAATAATTCACGAGTTTGAAGAACAGGAAATAAACAGTTGCATATTTCAGTGATTAAAGACAGAATTTTCAAAGTAAAAGGGAAAAAAAAATGAAGAAAAACATCAGAAAATATGATTTGAGTCGTTATCCTGTAGAAGAAATATGACTTTTTTTTCTGAAACTGTTGGATTCAAATCAGATTTTAATCTTAAATATATTGAATTTCTAAGGGAAGTGATATTAAAAGTCAGCATTTCATTCAGATATTAGAGTTTTAGTTTTTTTTTGGTTGAGAATTCCAACAAAATATTTACTTATATTTAACTCTTTTTTTTTTTAAGTCAGTGTTCCGTCTTACATTTCTCATCTTCTCTCACTTTTATGAGATTATTGAGATTTTTTTTTATTTCCTGAGGATTCTTTGATCGAAGACACAGCTCCTGGATAGGAACACATTGTGCTTTTACTTTGAAAGGCTGTCACCAGTGTTTATCTTTTTCATGTAATGCCAGCTGATTAAAAACCAGGACAGGTTTTTGACGTGACGCGCTGTAACACACTTTTCAGGATTGGAAATATTAATCTTAATTTTCTCAGTGACGCTGAGCTGCTAACGACGTGGACTTTGTCTGAAAACGACAGAAAGAGAAGCTCAGTCTGTTTGAGTCTGAAACCTGCCGGCTCCTCTCTGGACTCGAGTCCTTGTTGAAATCCTCCTGAATGTGTCAGATGGAGGAAGAAGAAGTTTTATCCTTCAGGAAACAGATAATCAGGCCGTGAAGAAGCTGCTGATGTCGCTCTCTCTCTCTCGAACACACACTCAGATCCTGGAAGTGCTGAAACACCATGTCGGGCTCCTGTCCGATGAGTTGAGCTGTGTTTGTAGTGTTTCTGTCACATGCCGTCACACACTCTTTGGGTCTGTCTTCACACTGAAACACCTCAGTTCTCTGCCTCCTCTTTGAGCTCTGCACCACAATCCCCCAGGTTTCTTTTTTCCAAGTACGACAAATCCACTGTGGGTCGAGGAGCAGCTTTTGTTCGCTGTTAACAGGAACATCTTGTCCAAATGGGCTCTTCAGTCTGAGTGTGTGTGTGTGTGTGTGTGTGTGAGAGAGAGGAAATGACAGTGGCACACTCACAGACAGGGCTGTATCTCTGTTTTTATCTGTTTCAGTCCTGTTTGGTCAGTGTACACTGATTCTGTTGATGCTGTGTTTACAGAAAATACAACGCTGACCAATCACAGCTCGTTAGACAAACACTTCATCCATTTTCATCCAAGATCAGGTCTGCAAATCCGAAACCACAACACACCAAGTCTGATCAGAGGTGCATCCAGCACTCTGACTCCTATCAGCTTCGAAGACTTCCCCGTTGTTCAGCTCTTTTATTCACAGTGAAATCATCATATGGGCGTGATCGTATAGTCATTAGTCATGTAAAAACCAGCAGTTCACAGGCAGAACATATCTGAATGGACATCATGTAACCACATTCTGTAAACAGCTGATACCTACTTTCTGCATGAGCAGTCTGTCCTTGACGTCAGAATGATAACATAGATTACAAGCATAGCAGTACAGCATTTCTCCATCAACCTCCCTCAGATTAGACTGAACACTGATCTTGGATGAAACCACGAAGGGTTTAAAGAAGTTGGTCCACATTGTTCTTCCATTAGAAACACTTCAGGAGGAAGAAAATGACTCTACACCAGAGTTACATCAACACTTGTTTGTGTTTTTCAATTGTAGCTGAAATTTACTGGAGTATCATGCGTTCAATTTTCTTGCAAAAAACACAAACTTGTTGAACACAGTTGATGGTGTCAGTTTCCTCAATAGCACAATATTTTAGAGTACCTCTACTCTGTAGACTATAAACAATCACAATTATACACGACTAGTTTCTAGCAAGTACCTGGTTACATTTTAGTAAGACTGGAGTGTAAAACAGACAGTCCACACTTTGGAGCATAGACAGATTTTCCCAATTTGGAACTTAGAAAGACAGTCCACTTGGAGCCAAGACAGTCATCCCAGGCTTAAGCCTTGTTTCCACCAAGCGGATTGGTTTGGTTTGTCTCCGTACGGCATGCATTTGGCGTTTCCATAGACTAAAACCGGGACAAGTCTCCAAATAAGCGACCCGTACCACTTCACTTTTCAGTTCCCTTCTGTTGGGGTGCCAAGCCGTACCAATCCGGCCCCAGGGGTGGGGCTATAATCACTGCAGTACGATGATTGGTCGAAAGATTCGTCACCTCCCGTGCAACAGCGGTAAAAAAGAACGACACACAACCCCGCCATGTTTAAATCTCTACTCGTGTACGAGCGCAGAACTTTTTATTCTGAAGATGTTCTCCATCGGTGCTCTTTGTTTAAAACGCTGCAGATTTCTTCTTCGTTGTATTTATTAGCGGGGTACACTGTGTAGCGCTGCAGTGACGTCACGCTGTTACGTAGCTGACGTGGATCTCGACATCCGGCCCATCAAGCAGGGTACGGTTGGCTGTGGAAACACACACAGGATCAGACTTTACCGATCTGACCTGTACCAGACTGCCTGGTGGAAACGAGGCGATAGATAATCAGTGCTTTGGAGCATAGACTGACGGTGGAGCTGAAAGAGAAAGTCCCAATTTGGAGCAGAGAGAGACTGTCCACACGTTGGAGCTTAGACAACCGTTCCACACCATAATGCGTAGGCAATGGATCAATGCTTTGTAGTTTAGATAGCTGGTCCACGCCACGAAGCACAGCAAAACTTTGCTGCTAGTGCAACATCTGATGCATATTTGGCTCTCATTGTCACTGCATAACCTCCTCACTTAATTACAATAAACTTCAGGTTGAAAATCACAAAGGCATTCTGGGTACCACTTTAAAAATCAGGAAACAAAGTGATGGAGGACAAAGTGAGCAGTGACACCTGCAGTGTAAGCACTCGACAGAGAAAGAGCTTTGACCTCAGAGCTTCGTCAGCACCGTGAGTTCAGACCAGAGGGGATCTATTAACGCATTTATGGTGCTGGAGCGTAATTCTAGCGCTTAGCATGCCGTTTCCATGTTGGCCAGTTTTATGCACGCCCCCTTTTGTTCTGCAGCGCTGCAGTTTTATGAAGGCCTATAATCCTGAGGATCTCTGCAGAGATAAAAGCTCAGATAGTAAAAGCAGAGAGAGCAGCACAGCTCCAACATGCGAAGCCCCGAGAAAAAACAAAACACCTTCCTCTCGAGCTGCTGGAGGTGTCGTAAAGCATCCTGCGCGCCTCCTCACCTCCTCCTGAGGGCAAACACTCCTGGAGATGAGCTCCTCCACTCCTACCTCTCCACTACAGGGGACTGAATAAAGCACAAGTGCTTCAGAAAGGGCCCTTATTAAAACACTCCAGCACTCATTTCCTCCTCTCATGGCCTCTCGCCTGCGGCCATAACAGCGGCGCCTGCGAGCCGCCTCCTCTGACCCGGGCAGGTGCTCCTGTGGAGAGGACGGTTTCTTTTCTCGTCGAGTAAGACTGACGCCCGAGAGTCAAACTCCAAATGCTGCACCTTAATTTCCTGACCCCCTCCCTTTATTTCAGGACCTTAGATTAATGCCTCAAAAACGTAGGGTCCCTCTCTACTAATATTTCTTATTTTCGGAAATTGTTCGTACCGTATTCCATTAGGTCGTGGAGACGGGACCACAGCCTCCATCTGAGAGGACACACAGGCAGTAAATGAAGCCCCGGGCATGTGAGAGTGATTGGCTGCAATTCAGTAAGTCATGTTAGTTTCACTCTCGGTCCTGACAGTCGGGGGTGTACTCCGGATTATTTCTGATTATCATGTGGGGGTTATTACGACACACTCACACACTCACACACAGGACGATAAGTGTGGCAGGGAGACGTTAATAGAGTTCACAACTTAGGTGGCGACGCTGAAAAGATCTGAAATTAAACTTTACGTCTACTTCAAAATCGTGCCGCTGCAAAAGTGTGAATGTCCTATCAATTTACGGAGCCGAAGAAAGACGAGCGTGGATGCAAAAACCAGCGACTAAGAAATGAACTTTTGCCTCATAAGGCATCTTAAATCAGCTCCCAACTTCTCGCTGAAGAGGAAGCGGAGGTTTAAAGTTTGGGACTTGTTAACCTGAGCTGATGAGCCCAGAAAGTAAAAAAAGTGATGCACTTATGGGAGGAAAAGATGCTTCTTTTGGTGCAAATTACTCTCATTACAAACACAGGTGCTAACAGCTCTGCAGAGTTACAGAAACCTTTTTTTTTTTTTTTTTTTTTTTTCGATCTGCTTGTGCTCATAAGTTTACAACCCTGGCAGATTTTATGATTTCTTGGCCATTTTTCAGAAAACATAAATGGCAACACAAAAACTTTTCTTTCACTCATAGTTAGTGGTTGGGTAAAGACATTTATTGACAAACTGTAACTGTAAAAACTGACCATTCTTCTTGGCAAAAAGCCTCCAGTTCCTGTAAATTCTTGCTCTGTTTTGCATGAACTGCAGGTTTGAGATCTCCTCAGAGTGGCTCAATGATATTGAGGTCAGGAGACTGAGATGGCCACTCCAGAACCTTCATTTTATTCTGCTGTAGCCAATGGCAGGTCCCAAATGTTGTCTTCTCATCTAAAATTTTTCACTTTTTTTAATTTCAAGAGTATGACATCTTCTCTAAAATATAAACTTTTTAGCTCAAATTTGAACTTTGTCTTGATTTATTTTTTCCTTAATTTTTTGTCCTTAATCTCAAATATTGGTCTTTTCTCAAGGTTTGACTTTTTATCTAAAACTTTGACCTTTTGCTAATTTTGACTTTAATCTCAAGAATTTGAATTTAAAATCTCATAATCCAACTTTATATCTCAGATTTTGACTTTATAATCCCATATTTGACCTTTTGTCTAAACACTTTGTCCTAATCGTGTCAAAATTTGTCTTTACCCTCAAAGTTTTTGTGTGTGTGCGTGTGTTGGGGGAGTTATCTCAAAATTTTGGAAATTTCTATCAGTTTTTTTTCTTTCATATCAAAAAATTTGGATTTTTTTTCCCCCTCTTTTTTTTTTTTTTCCAAGTTTCAACTTTTAACTAAAAACTTTGACTTGGCCTTGTGAGACTGAGATGGCCACTCCAGAACCTTCACTTTATTCTGCTGTAGCCAATGGCAGGTCCACTTGTCCTTGTGTTTTGGATCATTGTCATGTGTGAACGTCCAAGTACGTCTCATGTGCAGCTTCTGGGCTGGTGAGTGT
>RPOG01005394.1:0-32907 GCA_008086565.1 Thalassoma bifasciatum | reverse complement strand
ATAGCAGGTCTGGAGTTCTCAGCATGAATGCAAAAGACAGTCTGACACTGGCTGTGTGTGGAGCTGTTGTTTAAATAGCTGACTTGATTGCAGCAGATGAGGTGCAGGTGTGAGCAGGAGCGCAGGTGAGGAGAGTTGAGCTGATTAGGCTGCAGCAGGACTGTGGCAGGCTGAACATAGAGACTGAGACTGTGACAGCCCCACTGGAAATTCTCCACTGCGCAGACTCTGGCTGCACAATGGCAGCTAGAGAAACGGGGTTTTTTGGCTTCAAAATCGTAGAACGGTGACGGGCGGAGCCACGCTGTCCATTCTATATACAGTCAATGGGGAGGTAACGTAGGGGGGCATGTGGGATTGTTTTTAATCAGATGTATAGCATTTTGTGCTACATTTATTGCATGAAAAGTGCTTTATAAATAAAGTTTTTTTGGATTAATTTATTGTCAAAATGCCAAATCTGGCCTACGTTTTTCTGCATTGTGTGTGTGAGATAAATACAATTCCAGAATTAATCAAAGAATTACTTTCAGCAGAGAAAAGCACAGATCTCTCTTCTCAATGCTCAAGTTTGCCAGTGTGGTGTTGCTGGTGCTGTTGGTGGGTACTTTGACATGCCATAAATAATAATAATAATAATACATTTTATTTATAGAGCGCTTTTCTAGATACTCAAAGACGCTTTACAGAATTAAAAAATATCAGTTAAAACAACACAGTAATGATAACAAAAATAATAACCTATAAAAATGAAAACAAGACAAAACAAAAACATGGAATACATTTAAAAGCAGTTAGACATTAAAAGCAGTTTTAAAAAGGTGAGTTTTGAGGAGGGTTTTGAATGTGGATGGGTTTGGACAGGCTCGGATGTGTTGTGGTAGGGTGTTCCAGAGGGTGGGGGCAGCGACAGAGAAGGCTCTGTCCCCCCAGGTTCAATCTGGTCCTACCTGATTGGGAAGCTGAGAAAAGCATATAGAAATAATCCAGTTTAGCACTGATAATCTCAATTTAAATGTACAATCAGGTAAACAACTTCATATGAGACTTTTTCAGGAACACTCTGAAAGTCCTGAGAAAGTCTCTCCCTGGTTTTTGCACATTTTTCATTGTACTTACCTCATGTTGACCTCAAACACAACCTCATCAGGGGCTTCAGACCAAAACTTAGAGACACACTGTAGGCTTCTAGATTTTTCTGTGCACATGATGTTCCTGTGAGAATGGCTGTGGCCCCACAATGAGGAGAGGTGTCTTTCAGTTGTAAGGTTAACAGATCAATCCCTGTGCCTGTAGTCATACAGCAGAGTGTCCCTGCACTAGACAATGAACCCCACTTTCCTCCCATGACATTATCAGTGGTGCATGAGATAAGCTAACACTGTTTGTTCCCTTTAGCATCCTCTAGCATCAGTGTGTGAATGGATGAATGTAATAAGTAGTGTAAACACACTTATAATGTTTTGAAAAGACAAGAAAAGAGCTATAGAAGCACAAGTCCTTTGGCAAAGGGACGTTTTTATCAGTCCTGGCCTTGGAGGGGTTGTTTTTGGATTGCTGTTGTTGTCTGTGGTTCAGCCCCTCTTTGAATGAAAACCATTGAGTGTTTTCTACAATAACTGATTGTGGTAAATCGACCATGTTTGTTCAATTCCATCAGTGAAAATGAAGAGGTGGAGAAAGGTCAGGCTGCTTTATAATATACAATTCTGTATAGTTTGGTGACATTTTATCAACAGCATAGAGGCTTCATCAGTCAAGCTGCCTTTATTCTAACTTTAGACCAGAAAATATTTGTTCCCGACAAAAGTACATAACAGGCAACACTGGACCCTGAACTACAGGAAATATGTGCCAACAAGGAAAAAATAAACCCTGCATTAAGAAGCCACAACAGTACCATGAGAAAGTTGGAGAAAAGAACAAGCAACAAGCTTTTCAAACATCTGTTGAATGTTTGCAAATAACTTTTTGTACAAGGTTTTTAAGGGATTTTTAATGTAACAAGACTTTCTGGACAGTGGCCCCAATTCTGGGGGGTGGGGGGTTTACACAACAATGGTTTTAGGGTGAAACGCAAAAGTATTGTTGTGTTTCAGCCACCCATGTAAACGGAAACTGTGTTTTAGCCAACCCAAAACGCAAACTTTTGAAGACGGCCTCCAGAGTGAAATTTTTCTGAAACACTGTTTCCACCGTTGCTGTGAAAATGACAAGCCAGTGCCAGCGTCAGTGGACAAACTGACGTCACGCTCAGCTTCATACCTGCACATTAAACCTTCACTGTGCCATTCACAAACCGAACATAGCGGCCTACCGTTTTGTTCTTGTCCCACTCATTGTCAGTTAGGCACCTGGCAAGAATAGACGTCTATGTCATCCAGAGGGCTCCAACCAGCTGGGCTCAGACGCAGCAGGTGAGGTGAGTTAACACACTGACTTGAATGGAAAGCCAACAGAGTGGAGTGAAGCGCAGACTTGTTGAACACATCTGGTGTGATATAGCAGTGAGGGTTGACTTTGCGTCTGCACATCAGTAGATTTCTTGGCTGTTCAGTTTTTGTCTTACCCAACTTCTGCCTTTGTTGTGATGTTTACATCATTATTATTCACTGTTTGTTTGCTGATTTTATTGTGGGTCTCCACTGTAAAACACTCTGTAAACTGATGTTTTTAAAGGTCCTATAAAATTCTTATTGTTTATTAATAAAATTACCATAACCGCTCCTCACGACAACCATTCTAAACAATGGCAGGGGTGTGAGAGGGCTGTGTCGGGATGACAGAATGACCGAACAGAAGCCAAAAAGTAACTTCAAGTTGAAGCCAAAAATAGTTGGGAGGTTAGGACAAAAATAATTGGCTCTGGCATTAAGACCAGACTGGCCCACCTTGTTTGATAATACTCACCTCTGCAGTCTCTTTAATGTGTTTAGCAACTGTGAAACTCCTAAAAACTTAAACTCTTCACCGGAATCAGTGAGAGTGGAGACACTAAATATCTCCAAAAAGTTTCATTAATCAACACTATTAAAATGTGTACTCTGCTACTCCACAGTGATGACTTTTAAAGCAGCATTCATCCCATTGGCTGATGTGTTTCAGGGAGGAAGAAAAGAGAAAGAGGAAGAATAGAGATGAAAAATTGATGGATCCACTCCAACTCTGGTAAGGACGTTATTTGCTAATTCTACTTTCATTTACAATACAAAGTTGGCCTTAGAACATTAACCAAAATGATTTTATTGATGTTTTATATCAGATACAGGTTTTGTTACAGTCATGGTTTACTTTGCTTTCATAGGAAATATGCTTCTCAGAAACAGGGTTGAATGAACTTTAAGGAACATTAAGTGTCTTCAACAACCTCAGTGTGTCCTTGAGGTTACAAGGTTTGGATATCATTTTGGTATGGAAATTGAAAAAGGGAATATCATTTCAGGCTTGCAGTGATCACTTATAAGGGCATAATAATGTTCTTGAAACTTAAGTACTGAATGATCCATGGCATGTCCAGGTTTATACAAGATCCTCAAACAACTATCACATTCATTCAGACAAAGGTTTCTTTAAACTTTGAATTTCTGGAACTGGAAAATCAAACCAGCAGGCTGAAGTGCCATTAATGTACTCAGGGGCAAACTCGAACAGGAACCTCTGAATGAGGGCTCTGTTTCCTGCCTCAACATCAGTACAACACATGAAGACAGTAAAATAATCACAACTTCAGAAGATTATCTGTTCAGTGGGGCCGAGTCTTTAAAGTAGATAGAACGAGTGAAATTGGAAGGAAAAAGGGAGAGGCCTTGGGAAGTTCTTCGGCTGCTTTTTTTTTTTTTTTTTAAGGTAGAAACAAATGNGATCAAAATCTGAAGTCCAGTCAAAAATTGCACAAAATTACATTTTGCTCTATTGGATCTTGAAAAGGTTTCAAGCAGAGTTTCGAAATATAGAAAGAAGAAATGTGAGTGACACAAAAAAAAAAAAAAGACAATGAGAGAGCAATTTATTTAAGCAATGAAAGGTAAATAGTCTGTTCATCTGGTGATTAAAAGTTTAATACCACAGCCATTAAAACTTGTGAATTCAGTGTCATTTTCTGTCAGGTTTTCACACTGTCATGACCTCCTGATGGTAAAGGCCAAAAAGCTTTCTCTCTTTGGACGTGGTCAGATTGTTGATCATTGAATATAACGCCATCACTGCTGAGGTTGGATGCAGTAAGACAGGTTGAATTTCCTCAAAGATCCTGAGTGTAATGGAACAAAAAAAGAGAAGTAGTAAACCCTAAAAAGACTTCACCAACACTGAGCCAAAGTATCCCATTAGCTGTTCATCAAGACACAGAACCATCATCAACCCAAATTAAGACCTTTACTGAGGCCGACTGCAGCCCGATAACCTCTTCATCGCCTGATTGGACTTTGACAAAGAGCAGCAAACATGGGAAATTGAAAAATGGAAGAAAGTTTGATTCCCTGAGGAGAAAAAAATTAACCTTGACGGTCCTGATGGGGTCCAATGTTACTGTCATATCAAGGAGATTCTACTTGGGGAGGGGGGGCCTTCATGATCTGCTTCTTCCTTCAATGGAACAATGGAGCTGACAGTTGTACAGTGTCGTCAAATAGCGTCTGGCTATGTGGAGATGTTGCAGGGGGTGTGAGGGCCCTGGTCTGTGTGCTAATGACCGGGTTTTTCAACAGGACAATGCTGCAGTTAACAATAGCTGCCTGACAAAGGACTTCTTCTTCTTCTTCTTCCAGAGGAATAATCTCACTCTTTTGGGTCCTTTGGATCTTGTGTTTCCCCTGATCTAAATCACACTGACAACATTTGAAAATGGACAGAGAGGGAAGTTTACAAAAATGGATGTCAATTCAAGACAGTGGATGCCAAACATGAAGCCGTCTTCACCCCTTGGTGAAAGGCTCCCACTGACCTCCTGGAAACAGTCACATCAAGCATGAATGAAATCATTTTGAAGAGATCAACAAGAACGGTGGAGCTCCTCATAACTGAGTCTTTTTATATTTTATTTTCGGATTTTTTTTTTTTTTTTAAGTTATTTTTTTGGCCTTTGTGCCTTTATTAGATAGAGGAGGACAGTGGATAGTGTCGGAAAGGGGAGAGAGAGTGGGGAGTGACATGCGGGAAATTGGCCACAGGTCGGATTCGAACCCAGGCCGCCCGCTCGAGGGCAAACCTCATGGTGCGCAGCCATATCCACTAGGCCATCTGCGCCCCATTTTTGGAATTTTTAAGTTATATATTTGAGCTGTGGTCCCAAACTTATGATCAGCTGATGAACAGACCATTTGTTGTTGTTGTTTGTTTGTTTGTTTTCAATTAAATCCCTACCAATTTTTTGGTCTAGCTCACATTTCTTCTTTTTGCATTTTGAAACTCTACTGAGAACCTTTTTAAGATCCATCAGTGCAAAATGTCAATTTGTGTAATTTTTCAACTGGTCTTAAGACGTTGGTCAGGTATGAACCTTATAGATTCTCTCTGGGGTTCAGGTACTGAGAGTTTGCTAGTGAATCATGCACAGTAATATCATGGCCATTTAACCAGCTTTTGGTTCTTTTGGCACTGTGAGCAGGAGCCCAGTCCTGCTGGAAAACAAAATCAGCATCTCAATGAAGTTTGTCAGCATAAGGAAGCATGAAGTGGTCTCAAGTTCCCTGGTGAACATCTGCGTTGACTCTGGACTTAAGAAAGCACAGGAAACCAGCAGCAGCACATGACATGGTGCCCTAAACCATCAATGACTGTAAACTTTTCTCTGAACTCAAAGCAGCTTAGATTCTCAGCTTTCGATTACATCCCGCTCCCCCTGCCGTCAGAAAACAAGCCTTCATGGATGTCTATCAGAAGAGGAGAATCTAAATTGCCCAATAATCTTTCAGTGCACTTCTGTTCTCGTTTGTCAACAGGGTCTTTGTAATTTGAGATGTTTTTACTGAGATTAGACCACACATTATTGGTTTAATCTCCAATAAATGTAAGGTTGTCATAGTTTGATAGAGGCATCCATTTACAGCTCCAGCTGTCAAAGTCTGTGAGTGTCTGCATGTCAACACTTCCCATTGCGTGCTAACACTTACACATACATCAATCATGCATAGGGAAACACGCATGCAACCACTCTCTGAAACCTTAGCATATGCAACGTGTCTTTCCAGCAACATTAGATGTCAGCAGGGAGGAATAGAGGGAAGGTGGGTGTGATGGAGTGCTGACGGATGGAGGTGAAGCAAGAGAGGGCGAACAAGTGGCTCTACAAATTATATATAACGACTGGTGCAATTATGGGTCTATATGACTAAATGTAGTCTGTCACAACAGCCAAGACTCAACAGGGATGAAGAAAACAACATGTGGATCACGCAATGGAAAAGCTGTTAAATTGAGAAAACAAAGACAATGAAGATAGATAATTTCTAAAACTCGAGTAGGCAAGGTGGGTAAGGCTAAATCAGTATACAAGTTGTAGTGATGTCAAAGTTGCAAGGTCATAAAAAGTGACATGATTAAAAATATATATATATATATATTATTTTTATTATTATTATTATTATTATTATTATTATTATTATTATTATTGATGTCATTATTGTTATTATTGTTATTATTTTATTATTATTATTATTATTATTATTATTATTATTTCATTATTATTATTATTATTAGTAGTAGTAGTAGTAGTAGTAGTAGTATTAGTAGTAGTAGTTGTCGTAGTAGTAGTAGAAGTAGTAGTAGTGATATTTTACGAGTTTTTACAGATTTAGTTGTTGTTGTTATCGAGGATAGTAACAGTCTATTTACTGGATAACAGTGGAGATGTCTGCCCATCAGGTCTGCCTCTGAATAAGCATCATCATCTGCTGGAGTGCCACGTGGTTTTTGTCTTCATTCAGCCTCAGCTGACATTATAATCAAACAATAGCTGTGAGGTCGAGCTGTACATTCACGCTCACACAAGAGCACTTGATTTTACACGTCATTATTGATTTCTGCTGGTTTATTTCCTTAAATAACCCCGGTACCCTTAAGCAAAGATACAAGTGTTCTTTCAGTGGTGCACAAACATGCATGACGCACACTGAGTGCACACACACACACACACACACATACCTCTTTGCCCATTAAAACACCTGAAACTGAGTCATAACCACCGTTACTGGAGTATGAGTGATCTGCATGAAAGACAACAAATACATGTTTTTGTTGGATTATGAAGCTAAAACATTCAGTCACAGGCAGGGAGTGGACACACTGTTGTGCTCCTGTATCAGTGTGTCATGTTCAACCCCAATTGTAACGAAGTTGGGACGTTGTGTAAAATGTAAATGAAAACAGAATGTAATGATTTGCAAATCCTCTTCAACCTATATTCAATTGAATACACCACAAAGACAAGATATTTGATGTTCAAACTGATAAAGTTTATTGTTTTTGTGCAAATATCTGCTCATTTTGAAATTGATCCCTGCAACAGATTTTAAAAAAAGCAGGAACAGGTTCATGTTTCCCACTGTGTTACATCACCTTTCCTTCTAACAACACTCAATAAGTGTTTGTGAACTGAGAACACTAATAGTTGAAGCTTTGGAGCTGGAATTCTTTCACATTCTTGTTGATGGACAACTTAAGTTGTTCAACAGTCCCTGAGTCTCTGTTGTTGTATTTTGTGCTTCATAATGTACCACACATTTTCAATAGGTGACAGGTCTGGACTGCAGGCACCCCAGTCTAGTACCTGCACTCTTTTACTACAAAGCCATACTGTTGTAACAGGTCCAGAATGCGTCTTGGTTTCATTGTCTTGCTGAAATAATCAGGGACGTCCCTGAAAAAGACGTTGCTTGGATGGCAGCATGTGTTGCTCCAAAACCCGGGTGTTCCTTAAGCATTGATGGGGCCATTACAAATGTGTATGTTACTCATGCAACAGGCACTAACGCACCCCCACGCTATCAAAGATGCTGGCTTTTGAATTTCACGCTGTGAACAACCTGGATGGTCTTCTTCCTCTTTTGCCCGCAGGACACCACGTCCACGATTTCCGAAAACAATTTGAAATCTGGACTTATCAGACCGCAGCCCACTTTTCTATTTTACCTAAGTCTATCTCAGATGAGCTCGGGCCCAGAGAAGCTGGCAGCAGTGGTGGTGGCGTTTCTGTCTGTGGTTGATATCCGTCTTTGTCTTTGCATGGTAGAGTTCGAACTGTCATTTGTCGATGTAGTGACGAACTGTTAACTGACAATGGTTGTCTGGAGTGTAAGGGGTAAGATCCTTTACACAATGATGTTGGTTTTTAATGCAGTGACACCTGCACTGCAAAAACAGACATCTACAAAAATGACAAAAATGAGGTGTAAATTGCTTGTAACAAGTAAAAAAAATCTGCCAATGGGATAAGACGAAATCGCCCGGGAAGTTTCTTGAAATTAGAAAGATGTCTTAAAACAAGAATATTTTATCTTATCCCATTGGCAGATTTTTTTTTTACTTGTTACAAGCAATTGATGCCTCATTTTTGTCTTTAAAAAACTTGAAATGAGACATTTTTATAACCTTGTCTAGTAAATGTGGCTCAAATCAAGAATAGTAAGACAAATTTTACTAAAAATAAGACATAATGACTTGCCTAGATTTCAGTTTTGCAGTGTGAGGGGTCAAAGGTCACAGACATTTAATGTTGGTTTTTGGCCTTACTGCTTACATGCAGGGATTTCTCCAGACTCTCTGAATCTTCTGATTATATTATGGGGTGTAGATGATGGGATCCCTAAATTCCTTGCAAATGATTGTTGAGAAACATTGTTCTTGAACTACTGGGCTATTTTTTTCCCACGCAGTTCTTAACAAAGTGGTGAACTTGGCCCCATCTTTGCTTGTGAAGGGCTGAGCCTTTTTGTGATGCTCCTTTTTTGCCAAATCATGACACTCACCAGTTTGACATGAACCTGTTCACCTGTTGAATGTTCCAAACAGGTGTTCTTTGAGCATTCCTCAACTTTCCCAGTCTTTTGTTGCCCCTGTCCCAGTTTTATTGAAACGTGTTGCTGGTATCCATTTCAGAAGGAGCAAATACTTGCACAAAAACAATAAAGTGTATCAGTTTAAACATTAAATATATTGTCTTTGTGATGCCCTCAACTGGATAAAAGTTTAAGAGGTTTGTCAAATCATCATATTTTGTTTCTATTTACATTTTACACAACATCCCAACTTCACTGAAATTGAGGTAGTTTGTGTGGCGTGTGTGTTCATGGATAAGGGGTTTCTGCATAGTTTCTGTAAATCATTACAAAAGGAAGAATTCGGACACACAATGGCAGTTTCACACACAACACACACACACACATGCACACACCTCCACTCACACACACACACTCAGATTTGGACAATGGAATTCAAGACTTAGCAGCAACTTTACTCCCTGGGTTTGCACCTGATTCTGCTTCCTCTAGGCCCACACACACACACTTCCTGATTCAACACACACACTCAGGGGTGCTGGTAACCACAGTGTCAACAGACAACTGACAGAGAGAAGGCAGGAGAGTAAGGGAGGAGAGATAAGAAAGGGAAACACACCCTGTATAAATCACTGTCTGACAGCACAGTGGGGAGGAGGAGGAGGAGGAGGGGAAGAAAGAGAGAAAGAGGGCTGTGGATGAAGTGATGGAGAGGATCTCTTTCCACATTATTCAGAGTTATGTAACGTATTGTAGCACAGTGGTAGGAGTCACTGTAAACAAATGCAGCCACACATACATTTATGCATTTATGCATCTACAACAGAGAGGAGCCACAGTGGGCGTCCACAGTGTAAATGTATTCTCTCTGCACGCTCCCCCTGCTCACACAAATTTACACAAATACTGTATACATACTGACATATATAAATACACAGGAAACACACAGGGAACTCAAAGGTCCAGGCTCTGAGGCCACCAAAGTTAGAGTAAGAGTGAGAAAACCGAGAGCTCATCAAGAAGAAACAAAGAGGAGGAAGAGTAAAGAAATTAATCAGATGTGTGGTTGGTTTATGAAGCAAGAGCGACTGAAAAAAGGGAGAAAAACACAAAGAAAAGAGAGAACGATTCAGAGAGAGGAAAGGTTAAGATCACTGAAAACACAGGAAACTAAAGATGTGTAAAGAAAGAGCAAGAAAGGAGATAAAAGATAAGAAATATGTTCAAGATAAGGCAAGAGAAGTGGAAAGGAAAGGAAAGGAAAAATAAAAGAGGAGGTGGAAAAGTATTGAAGGCGAAGGAGAGGATAAAAAGGAAGTTGGGAAAAAGGAAAAACAGAAAGCATCAAAAGATGGTGAAGTAAAGTAAAAAAAGGAAATTAAAAGGAAAGGAAAGGAAAGAGAAGGGAGGAAAGAAAGAAAGAAAGAGGGGATAAAAACTGAATAAAGGGAAAAAAGAAATTAAATGAAAAGTAATTTTTAAAAAAGGAAAGCGTTGAAAAGGTGAGGGAAGAAGAGTAAAGAAAATAAATTGAAGGAAAAGATAAGAGGAGGAATGGAAAGAAAAGAAAGGAAGGAAACAAAGAAAATGATTAATAAGAAACATAAAGGAAAAGAAATAAATAAAAGAGAAAAAGAACAGGATTGAAAGAGGAGAGATGAGGGGAGGACAGAAAACAGGAAAAAAATAAAGAAAGGAAATTTTAGGAGAAGAAAGGGTAAAATGTAAGAAAATGAAGGAAATAAAGAGAGAAAATAAAAAGTCAAATTCAGAAAAGAGGGGAAAAGGAAAGGAAATAGGAAGGGAAAAGAGGAAAGAAGGAAAAGAAAGGGAAAAAATTAAAAAAGAAAAATAGGTGAAAAAAGAAGGAAAGGTTAGAAAACATTGAAATGATAAGGGAAGAAAGGTGATGAAAGAATAGAAAGGAACAAAAAGATAATTATTGGACAAGAGAAAATGTAAAGAACATAAGATGCAAGGACTGGTAAGGACAGAAATTAATGTAACTTTAGACAAAAAGATCTGAGCAAAGAGTGAAAAATACTGACGTGAGTTTCTTGAAACAAGGAATTTGTTTTAATTCAAGATTCTTTAAAGGTTGATGATTCTTTTTTCACGCCATTGGCTGATTTATTTTTATTCAGTACAGTCAACCCAGGTCTTAATTTTAGCTTCAAATGAACTAAAATAAGATTTCCCTGGACTTGTCAGGTGAGTGTGACAAATATTAAGTCTAATAAGACGTGTTTTTACCAACGTTTTGACAAAAGCACTCCGTAGTTTTGAGTTTTTGCAGTATCACTGTCTTAATCTCTTGGTGTTCATATTCACTTTTACACCAAAAAGAAACCAAAAGTCTTTGTGAATTCTTAGAACGGCAGTCTAACAATGTGGGAACATTTTAACTTTTGGATTCAGCCTTTAAAGGAGGAAAGAAGAGCAATCAGTAAAAAGAGGGAGAGAGGAGGGAGCTGAAGAAAGTAACCTGAACCTGAATGAATCATTTTGTTTAAAGGGACTTTCTGCAAGTCTTAAAGCAGGAAAGTAAACAAGACAAAAAAAATATGGAGAAAGAAAAAAAAGGGGACAAGTAGGAAAAAAACAAGTGAATAGGTGCAAAGAACAAGATAGTAAGAGTGTCTGAGTGTAAGTGCCAAAAACAGAAGGGAGAGAGGAAGAAAAGAGGGAGGGGAGAGGAGGGATAGAGAAAGAGAGACAGTAACAAAGAGGAGAGAGAGGCTGCCATCCCTCCCTTTCCTCTCTCTCTCTCTCTGAAGAGTCTTAAAGGCCTCAGACTCTCATGTATATTAATGGTGCTGAGATATGACAATGGTGACACAAAGCCTGTTTACAGGGAGCTGGCTGGCTGCAGCCAGGTTGGAGCTGTTTAGCATGCGACTCTGCTGGGATTTATCACACTGCACCCATGTCGAGGCTGCTCAACTTAATACAGCTACACAGCTTTTTTCTATGCTGCATTTACATATTACTTTTTCCTTTTTTTTTTTTCAGGCATTTAGCTGACACGCTTATGCAGAGCAACTTACAATGAGAGCAACAGTCCTGGATCATCCTTTAAGATTACAGACAGACTACCAGGTGTCCTCACATCCTACTCTGTATCATCTGAGAAGTAATGCATCTGTAGTCTCTGCACAGACCATCAACACTCTTTGTTATTGACCCTTTAGTAGCATTAAAGAGGCTTCAAGTAGATGCTCTCAGAAGGGACAATTTGAGTCTCACTGCATGTGAAACAGCAACATCTGTACGACAATAACATTTTGTCTTTTGGGAAAGAAAGGAAGTGACCTGGGTTGTGTTTTTGAATAGATATCAAATACTGGTGTTTCCTTAAAGATGGCGCAAAAACAAAACAAAGGCAACTGTCTGCAATGAATTATTGAGTTTTGAGGCCAAATGAGAATCTCAAGTTGGGACCAACTTATTTTTTTGTTGAGATATCTCATTATTTATATGTAATTTAACTTAAAGTTTTAAGTTATGCAAACTAAAAATTCCTCAATCAACTGCACAGGCAGGATTCAACCCTCTGACCTCCAGATTGTATCCTTCACATGACTGAAATAACGCACAGATATCAGATATCACGCAGCTGCAAAACATCCGGTTCAAACCCAGATTTCTAGCATTTAGACCAGTCAAAGTACATTCATAACCTACTTTAGACTGTTTAAAATAGGTTTAAACTCAGATTTCCAGCATTGAGACCAGTCAAAGTACATTCATAACCTACTTTAGACTGTAAAAAATGGGTTTAAACTCAGATTTCTGGCATAAAGACCAGTCAAAGTACATTCATAACCTACTTTAGACTGTTTAAAGTCAGTTTAAACCCAGATTTCTAGCATTGAGACCAGTCAAAATACATTCATAACCTACTTTAGACTGTTTTAAGTCAGTTTAAACCAAGATTTCTGGCATAAAGACCAGTCAAAGTACAGTCATAACCTACTTTACACTGTTTTAAGTCAGTTTAAACCAAGATTTCTGGCATAAAGACCAGTCAAAGTACAGTCATAACCTACTTTACACTGTTTAAAGTCAGTTTAAACCCAGATTTCTAGCATTGAGACCAGTCAAAATACATTCATAACCTACTTTAGACTGTTTTTAGTCAGTTTAAACCCAGATTTATGGCATAAAGACCAGTCAAAATACATTCATAACCTACTTTAGACTGTTTTAAGTCAGGTTAAACCCAGATTTCTAGCATTGAGACCAGTCAAGTACATTCCTAACCTACTTTAGACTGTTTTAAGTCAGTTTAAACCAAGATTTCTGGCATAAAGACCAGTCAAAGTACAGTCATAACCTACTTTACACTGTTTAAAGTCAGTTTAAACCCAGATTTCTAGCATTGAGACCAGTCAAAGTACATTCATAACCTACTTTAGACTGTTTAAAATAGGTTTAAACTCAGATTTCCAGCATTGAGACCAGTCAAAGTACAGTCATAACCTACTTTAGACTGTTTAAAATCAGTTTAAAGCCTGTCCGTCTGTAAGAATCAAGCTAATGCCCAGACGCAAACTGAGAAATCAAATAAAAAATAAAATAAATAATCACACATGCTAGAATGAGTTTCAGAAAAAAACAAATGTGAAGGCTTTCACCAAGAGAGAAGCTAACGTTAGCACTAGGCCAATGTGGCTAAACATGACTTCCTATTTCACGCAGACCAAATAAAAATCCAAGCAGAAAACATGGATCCTCACGTGGCTGAAACGACATATAAATAGACTAAATGTTCAGATTGATTGGCGTTCTTACAGGTTTACTTCTACAGTAGATAGCAGCTGTTTTCTCCTCCCTTTTAAGAATACACCTTGTATTGATTGCCATCAGGACATAAAGATCATTATAAACAATATAAAAAAGTGTCTCTAAATCAGATTACCAACCCTGCCTTTAATCCTGGAGATTACCTGGATACTCCTGGTTTTTGGCTGGTAACCCTCTCCTGAATACATGTCTGGTTTGGCTTCATGTGTGGACTTACCAGTCTAACCTGAGCATGTCATTTAGTCACGCTCACAACAGAGTGTGAAGAGATGCATAAATGAAGACCCTGTTTGAAATATTCAAGCGATGACTGACCACCTGATGGAGTATTTCAGGTTCCAGCTCCTGCTTCGAGGTTAGGAGAGTTAAACATCACTTGAGTTGAGTTTCTTTAAAGTGGCAGTGTGTCCAAGGTGTTTGTCAGACTTTTTTCATTCCATCCTTGCTGAACTTTTATTTCATTAATCTGGTTTCCAGTGGAGAATGTGAGTGCCCCGATGTGGTTCGAATGCTGCCAAGAATAAGGGCTTTTTGTGTTTTCTCTGAGACTGTGGAAACTTTTCAAATACCTCCAGGCAGCAGTTGTTCTGGGTGCTGATGTCCAAACGTCTGTCTTGTAGCGAGCCACACAGCCACACAGACACACTTTCCACAACCCTGAAAAGCAATTAGACTGGGAAGGCTCACTTTAATTAACTCGTCTGCTTGTCTTTTTTTTCTTTTAATGATTCAATGAAACTGAGAAAGCTCTTTTTGAACCATCTCTCTTATTTACCTACAAATTATTTAATTTTATTTCATATCCCAAGTAAAATAAGTCAAATATGTTTTTAAATAGTATAATCTTTCAACTTGATATCATGACCTGCATAAAAAAAAGCTACTATCTCCTTTAAAAAATGTAACTGATGCTTTAGGTCAGGGTGATCAATTGTCCTCTTTTGCCCGGACTTGTCCTCCTTTTTGGTGATAAAGTTATGTCATAGGGGACTTTATAAAATTCCCCAAAATAGCCAGGTTTTTATAAGCTTGTTCCAGATATGATATTTATAATAAAGCTGCACTGGACCACTGGCATTGTTCTAATGCACCAACCTGTCAAGATGTTAAGAATGCAGGAAAACATGCTCTGACTGCTTGTGCTGGTAGTTCCCCTCTTTTCTTGGTCATGACCAGTGTTGAGAAATCTTTTCAGCCCATATGGATTTAAATTTTGAGATAGAAAGAGAAAAAGCTTAAGATGCAAAGTCAAAATTCTGAGATTAAAAGTCAAAAATTTGAGAAGGAACATCAACATTTTGAATAATACTCAGAATGATGAGAAAAGGGTGAAATTTTTATCTGAAAGTAAAAGCTACAAGACAAAATATCAATACTTTGAGATAATAGCCCAAACTTTGAGGCCATAGTAAAAGCTATGGGACAAAAAGTCATAAGTTTTAGATACATGTCCAAATTTTGAAAAAAAGTAAAAGTTGTGAGATAAAAAAGCAAGACTTTGTGATAAAAAGTAGAGATGGGATTTATGGTTCTTTGAGAGGAGCCGGATCGTGGTGAGCCGTTCCTTTCAAAGAGTCGTTCTAAAAACTGGCTCCTTTGGCTCATTTTTATACTTATTAAGTTTTAAGAAGCCGGCCTGGCCTTAACTCATTTTATCTTGGAAATAATCACTGGGAGGATTGAATTTAGATATCCCACCAATATGAGTTTGAAGTATTCTGAAATATTGACTTTAACCTTATTGACGTGTGGATTAGATTTTAAAGTCTGATCTGGATTCATTGTAAATATTCCACAGGGTGGCGGGATTTGGGGGGGGGGGTGAACGGATCCCAGCTGCGACTCGGTTCCCATCGTTCATATTAACGAGCCGTTCAAAAGAACCGCTTCGTTCGTGAACGTCACAACACTAATAAAAAGACAAAATCATAATAGAAAATGTCACAGTTTTGAGATAAATGGTCAAAACTGAGAGAAAACCATCCAAATTGTGAACTAAAACTCAAAACTATCTCACCAAAAGTTTTGAAACAATACAGTCAAAATTTTGAGGGGAAAAAATGTCAAAATTTTGAGATATGGTCAAATGAATGAAAATTAGTTTGTAATTTTGACTTTTTTATTCAAAATTTTGAGCTGATTTGTAGATAGAAAAAAACTCAACGAAGTAAGTTTTTGATTGTACTTTTTTTTTTTATAACTGATAGAAATTGGCTTCTATACATACATTTTGTGCACATCATAGGAAACTTTCACATCCAACAGAAAAGGAGCATTTGATGTAAATGTATGACTTTTGGGACTACTTTGTCATATTTGAGTACCTTTGGATTTTGTCACAGAGAGTCGGGGATCCACCTTTTGGGTTTTTAGAATATTATCACACTATTTTACTTCACTTTAATGCTTGTAAATCTGCCTATCTGTTTGTCTTCACTTTTGGGTTTTTAGAATATGATCACACAATTTTACTTCACTTTAATGCTTGTAAATCTGTTTGCCTTCACTTTTGGGTAAGCTGTTATTGGGTGAGAGGCAGGTAAACCTTGAGATCAACTTTCTCAAATTTAAAAACAAAAGCACAAAATTATATTATTTCTGGGAACAGATTTTCATGTCTCTCTAAAATAATTTAAGCTAATTCTCTGATTCAGAGTCTGCAAACAGAATCACACATGTTCCAGCATGTGTAAAATAAAACCAACCAGCATGTGTAAAATAAAACCAACTGTTGTATTTGTTTGTGTGTGTATTTAGTTGGCAGAATCAAGGAGGGAGAAAGGGAAAGAAAGGGCCACTTAGGAGGAAAAATGCTCTCCAGGCTTAAAGCAGTAGCAGATCAGAGAGCAGTGATTGAGAGTGAGATTCTGCCAAATTTTCTTTTTAATAAAGGGAAACAATAAATAAATAAAGAAATGAAATTAAAAAACAAGATGGCAAGTTATTGTGCCAATTAAACTCTGGTTTGAAAACAAAACATCTCAGAAAACTACTGCCAAGTCCTGTATTATCAAGCATATCAGAGGTGATCTCTGTAAAGGTGTTAGTTCACAGGTAAAGACCAGGGAGATTTGAAGAGGTTTTTATATGAGCTGTTAAAAACTCTATGGAGAGTCGGAAGCTAATGTAAACCAAGACACACAGGAGACACTTACTCCAGTAACTTTCTTTCACAAGTGAGGTCGCTTATATGATGGAGCTCATTTCAGCTCACACTGCACCTGTAACAACAACAACATTACTATTACTATTATTATTATTTACTATTATATAGTTTTCATACAAAAGCAACCGGTTGTTTTGTCAGTGATCAGTGTGAGATGGTGTCGTTATTAACTGCTTCACTGAAGGTTTCATGTCTGTCCCTCTGTTTCCTGTGTGTAATGAATGAAAGGCACCTCTGCAGACTGTTCCGCTGCTTTCTCCCCCTTTCTCGCCAGCATGCAAAAAAACTCAGATTAAACAACTGAACACTACACATTGTTGGTTTAAAATTGTAATTCTAAATTTAAAGATGATTGCGTAACTGTCACATTAATCTAAAAGTGTAATATTTTTGTTGCTTTTATACATTGCATCTGCCAATGTGCGTCAGCCCCCTAATGTTCTGGCCTTTGCCCCTGATCTATATAAATCCTGGAACCGCCCCTGAAACTATGTAAAATAAAATAACCTCTTTATTTTTCATATTGACCTATTGACATTGTTACAGCAGCTGCACACATTAAGAGTACAGCTGTACACAGTAAAGTAAAAAGAGCAAAAAAATAAAGTAAAATCAAAAGTAAAAAATGTACCCACAGAGCCAAATTAAAAAAATAAAAAGCTTTTAATATATATAATTGTTTCAGTAGATAAGCTGTGGGCTGTTTTTTTTTTGTTTTTTTTTTACAAAAAAGGTGTAATATGTGTATTCAGTAACTATATATACTGACTTTACTGTTAAATTTTTCAAATACAACAGGAATTATGGGGTTTAAAGGGTAACACCTCATCGATTGTTTGCATCCAGTTATCAACCACTTTGTGTGTTAGAGAAAAAAAACCATAATTGATAAACTAATCTTGTGAAGGTTAAACTTTTATCTGGTGGACCATCATCATTGATCCTTGTTCGTACAACACTATGTTCTGTCCTGTTACTTGTTCTGTGATTTCTGAGTCATCTGTTAAATTATTTGACATTGAAAGGAGTAAAGGTCAACATCTATCAACAGGGGATGAATTTACAGGCGTGCAGTTTTGGCCACTGAGGTAAATCAGAGTCCAAACAAGGGAAATACACATACTAAGTTTTATCAATTGACTGATTAAATAAAAATAAACAATAAATTAGTTGACAACAATGAATAGCCAGTAGTTGCAGGTCTGGTTCAAGTTCATAAAGATTTTGAAAACAGTAAGCAGTGATGAGTCACTCCATGTTGTTCCACCCATGAACCCAAAGCAACATCCTCTCATTTAGTGCACAAATGCACCTATAATGCCCAACCCACCTGCAGAAGTGTCTGTAACGAGTTATTACTTTCAATTGATTCAATCTGTTAAAGTTTTACTCATATTGACACACACCTGCAGTGTGTAGTTTTCCTGCAGCTCCTCCTCCTCCTCCTCTCCCTCCAGCCTGAGAAAGAGACCAAGCTGACTCTCTCACTCTCATGATCTCACCCTCCCCACTCTGAGATGAAGCCCCTGTACGAGGGGAGGAGGAGGAGGAGTGGAGGGGAAGTCTGGTGAAGACAGATTCAAGTCTTTATTGAAAGATCATATGGGATGACTGAGGAATCCCATTACTTGTTGATTAAGTATTGATCCTGAGCCGTCCAAGTATTAACAAGTAAGCTAATATGGTCTGACCCATGGGACCAGTGGCTTGGGGTGTATGTGTGTGAGTGAGTGTGTGTGTACAGCTGTGTTTGTGAGTGTGAGATGAGAGGAGTAATAGAGAAAGATGGGGAAAGAGAAAGAAGTGAGTGTGTCTGATGGTATGACAGGTTGAAGGAGCACGAGAGAAAGAAATTATCAGCATAAAGGCAGACGGGGAGAGAAAGCGATTAAAGTTTGAGGCGACAGAGAGCCAAAGGGTGAAAGAGTTGACTATGTGAAGGGAAAGAGGAGCGAACTTGACTGTTAATGGGTCAAAAGAAGAAAGGACGAGGTATTTAAGAGAAGGGAGATGGAGCGGGGTGTGGGGGGGGAATGGTGCTCAAGGCTTTGGTTGAAATGTCATGCGCTTACTGCTGAGTGGAGATCAATTCCTTCATTACTCTCTGCTCCCACCATTACCATCATCGCATGGCATTTCTGCAGAGAGCTGGTGGTCCTAACGCCACATACATACAAGCACACACAAGCACCACACACTTACAATCAGATACACTATATATTAAACACTGAAGGCCTCTGTGGGCTGAAGTAGCCATGCTGAATCCATTGAAGTAAGCTTTTATAATGATTTATCCTTTTGTGAACTGTCATGACATAGCAATAGAAATGCAGTAGAAATGTTGTCTGCAATTGAAAAATTAATACAACTAGAGTGAGATTTGTCAAAAACAAGAAATCAACAGGATTTATTCTTTTTTCAAGTTAACAGTAGGTCCTGTTACATTTTGGTATAGTTGAACGTTCATCTCAACTTCAAACTAAAGCGACATGAAAAATCTAATTTTCGTGTGACAGCTTCACCTATAATATAGGAAATGGCCTCATTAAGTTTCAGGACCAGCAATAAAGGCTGATCACACCAACACAGCAGAGGATTTAAGGTGAACAAGTAACTCAATCAGGTTGCAAAACAACAAAACCTGATCGATTAAGATTCCACATCATGTCAAAACACACTGCCTGGACAAATAGCCACCTGGATTTAAGAAAGCAAACAGGTACAAGCCTCCTATTGGATAATCACTGCATGGGCGATGATCTGTCAGCTGGTAATGAGTTACTTAACCTCAGCTGATGCAATGAGTAACTTCTCAACTCTGACACAACCATAAAGAGAGACACATCCTGTGGGTGTGGAAAGATGTTAGTATGTTTAGGAAGGGTCAAATCATTGGCATGCATCAAGCAGAGAAAACATCTAAGGAGGTTGATGCAGAAACTACTAAAACTGGGTTAAGAAATGTCCAATGCATTCTTAAAAAGAAGAGATTAAGAAGAGATGCAGGTGATGCATCTATCATGCCTAGTGCCTACTGTGCAAGCCTGTGGGGCCATCGATGATTTTTTTTTCTTCAGTAATGGCATGAATGTCAAATTATGAAAGAGTGGTTCAGGGAGCATGAGACATCTTTTTAAAACATGGGAAAGGCTTTGTGCAGCTGTCAGACTCTCCCATCATCAATACAAGACCCTGGTAAAAATTTAATCCAACACTGGATGGAAATAAATATCAAAATTAAATATGCTCTCTTCAGATTGATAATGATTATATACTGGTAATCATAAACCTTGAGCAGATTGTTGGACGTGTGACCAGTGATGTGCCTTTAAAATCTCTCTGAGGAGTCTCTGTTTTTATTCAATTGCAGTGACACCTGTGACAACAATCTGCAGTGTTTTTCTGGGATTGAGACTGTCATTAAAAAAAAATACACACACACATATATATATATATATATATATACAGTGGGAGTAAAAAGTATTTGATCCCTTGCTGAATTTGTTGGTTTGCCCACTAATAAAGACATGATCATTCTATACTTTTAATGGTAGATGTATTCTAACATGGAGAGACAGAATATCAAAACGAAAATCCAGAAAAAAACTTTCAAGAATATATTTTAATTCATTTGTATTTCATTGAGGGAAATAAGTATTTGATCCCTCTAGACAAAAGCAGTTAATACTTGGTGGCAAAGCCTTTGTTTGCAAGCACAGCAGTCAGACGTTTGCGGTAGTTAACCACAAGCTTAGCACACATATCAGGGGGAATTTTGGCCCACTCTTCTTTGCAGATCCTCTCCAAATCATTCAGGTTGGTGGGCTGTCGCTTGGCAACTCGGACCTTCAGCTCCCTCCATAGATTTTCAATAGGATTGAGGTCCGGAGACTGGCTGGGCCACTCCATGACCTTCATATGGTTCTTCTTGAGCCACTCCTTTGTTGCCTTTGCTGTATGCTTTGGATCGTTGTCATGTTGGACGACCCAACCACGGCCCATTTTCAGCTTCCTAGCAGAGGGGAGGAGGTTGTCCCTCAAGACTGCACGGTACATGGCTCCATCCATCTTCCCACTGATGCTGTGTAGGAGCCCTGTGCCCTTGGCAGAGAAACACCCCCAAAACATAATGCTTCCACCTCCATGCTTGATGGTGGGCACAGTGTTCTTTGGGTCATAGGCAGCATTTTTCTTTCTCCACACACGACGAGTAGAGTTTAGGCCAAATAGTTCAATTTTGGTCTCGTCTGACCATAGAACATTCTCCCAATCACTTTGTGCATCTTTGAGGTGATCATTGGCATACTTTAGGCGGGCCTCCACATGTGCCTTCTGAAGCAGGGGTACCTTTCGGGCACTGCAGGATTTTAACCCATTCCGTCGCAAAGTGTTGCCAACTGTTCTCCTGGTGACTGTGGTCCCAGCTGCCTTGAGGTCATTCACTAACTCCTGCTGAGTGGTTGCAGGATGATTTCTCACAGTTCTCATGATCATTGCAACCCCACGAGGTGAAATCTTCTGTGGAGCACCAGATCGAGGTCTGTTGATGGTCATGTACTTTTTAAATTTTCTAACAGTTGCACCAATGGTTGTTACTTTGATTCCCAGCATCTTGCTAATGTTTTTGTAGCCCATTCCAGATTTGTGCAGGTCAACAATCCTGTCTCTGAGGTCCTGAGAGAGTTCTTTTGTCTTACCCATGTTGGAGAGCTTGGAATCTGTCTCTGATCAGGTGTCTTTTATACAGGTGATTAGTTAGAACAGGTGTCTTCAATTCAGTCTTCAATTCCCAAGTTGATTGGGAGTGTCTAACTGCTCTGTGAAAGCCAGAAATCCTAATGCATACTAGGGGATCAAATACTTTTTTCCCTCAATGAAATACAAATCAATTAAAATATATTCCTTAAAGTTATTTTCTGGATTTTCTTTTTGATATTCTATCTCACCATGTTTAAATACATCTACCNAGTATTGAAGTTAGATGATGTTTACTTACTACACAAGTAAGGGAACTGACCTGAGGCGATGTTTCTCTCTTTTAAGTTTAAAGGAGGTGTGGAAAGGCTATTACAGTCTATGCACATAAGTTTATCCACCCCCTCTTCCTTCAGCCCTCAGGACCTGACATTGAGTCCCCTCTTCACCTCCATCCCTCATCTCATGATTCTCCCTTTTGAACTTGTGGCTGTGTAAACTTGAATACAGATAAAGGCTGAACCCCGACATGAACCAGGGTGGAGGTTAGCAGAACTAATGTGTCAGTGAGACTGCAAGTTCAAGTCTTGGAAGTAAAAGGCCAAACTGAGGGAACCCCTCTCAGGGTGTTACTCACTCTCATAAGTAAAGCTTCATTGTTGCTTGTCAGGGTCTTCAGTGCATCACTCTGTTAAAAAAGAAAGTGACTTATTTTAGATGGAGTGAACTGTAGCCTTAAACTTATGTTAGTCCAAGGTTGTTTGTTATTCCAAAGTGCACTTCATTCAAGGGGAACCGTTAATTCTAATGATACTTTCAGTCATTTCTTCCCAGTCATTGGGGTGAGACTGAAACACTGGGTGTAACTCAAAGTCTCAGTTCAAGTTCCTTTTACAGAACAAAACATATCTGAATTTCTATGTTTTTGTCAGTATTTGAAATAGGACGAGCCCTCCAATTCATAGTCTAACAGGAAACATGACTGCAGTATACAAACCTTTGTCCTTTGGAAGCATTGACTAAGCAGACCATGTAAGGGAGACTGCTGCAGGCTCAGACTACTTGAGACTCAGACCACTATAGGCTTGGACTACTATGGGCTAAGACTACTACAGAGTTAGACTGCTTTAGGCCCAGACTACTTTAGATTGGGACTGCTATAGGCTCAGACTGATTTTGGCTCAGTGCTATAGGCTGAGATTGTTTTAGGCACTTACAGGTTCAGACTGCTATAGACTCAGACTTCTAAAGGCTGAGATTTATATAGATTCAGACAGCTATAGGCTCAAACTGCTTTAGGCTCAGTGCTATAGGCTGAGATTGTTATAGACACCTACAGGCTCAGACTGCCACAGACTCAGACTGATATAGGTTCAGATTATTCTCAGATGGCTAAAGGCTAAGACTATTATGGACTTTGACTGCTTTTGACTCAGACTGCTATAGGCTTAGACTGCTATGGACTTGGACCACTTTAGGCTCAGATTGCTTTAGGCTCAGATACCTACAAGCTCAGACTGATTTAGGCTCAGTGCTATAGGCTGAGATTGTTATAAGCCCCGTTTCCATCAAGCGGATCGGGTCGGTTCGTCTCGGTAGGGCACGCATTTTGTAGCGTTTCCATAGACTAAAAGCGGGACGGGTCCCCTTACAAGCGACCCATACCGCTCCACTTTTCAGCACCCTTCCGTTGGGGTGCCAAGCCGCTCCAAACCAGCCCCAGGGGTGGGGCTATGATCACTGCGGTAGTTGATTGGTTAAAAGATCGGTAACTTCCCGTGTGACAGCGGTAATAAAGAACAACACACAACCCAGCACGCAGCCTTCCCTGAAACAGAGCTTCATTGCGTTATGGAATAAAGAGCCACATGCTGATCACAAAGTAGAAGAGTTGCTGGATGTCCTGCATCGTTGCTCTTTGTTTACAATGCCACAAATTTCTTTTTCCTTGTATTTATTCGCGGGGTAGACTGTGTAGCGCTCAGAGCGCTGCAGTGACGTCACGCGTGACGTAGCTGACGCGGCTCTCGACATCCGGCCCATCAAGCAGGGTACAGTTGGCTGTGGAAACGCGCACAGGATCAGGCTTTACAGATCTGACCCGTACCAAAGTGTACCGATCTGTACCAGACTGCCTGGTGGAAACGAGGCTATAGACACCTACAGGCTCAGACTAACATAGACTCAGACTGCTATAGGTTCAGATTATTCTCAGATGGTTAAAGGCTAAGACTATTATGGACTTTGACTGCTTTTCACTCAGACTGCTATAGGCTTAGACTGCTATAAATAAAGTTTTTCTTTTCCATTGTTTCCAGGAGTTTTCCTCTTTTTTTTCCAAAATGTAGTGAAATTATAACTCAAGCCTGTGTTTGAGGCATGCATAGTCCCTGTCTGCATGGTTTGTCCTCTAAAATCATTGTGTGACATTGTTTCTTCCTTTATTTTGCAACCAACAGACATACCATTGCATTACTTCATCTTCAGGTTTCAAATTTGCATCCTTTGAAAAGTTGTGATTCATGAGCATATTTTACTGCAACAATATGTGAAGTTTGCAGTACCTAAATTTTCGTCTGCACTTGCGTAATCCTCGAAAGCTGTCAGCCAGCATGAGCGACTACAAGCATGCCATTTTGCAAAGACAGGCGTTTAACCACCCGACACCTCATATCACACTGGCACCTGTGATGTCTCCTGAAGAATCCTGTACACTACATTCTGAAACTGTCAAAGGCAATCAATCATCACCTGCCTTCTTTGGACGAAACTGCTCTGTAGAAAACTTAAGAAAACGCAATCAGCTGAAAAGGTGTTCTTATATGTACCCAAAGCAGCAATCTAATGTTTCCACATATGATACACATTTATCTCACGTTCACTCTGATAAACTTCACTTCACAGTGATAGTCTTATTTTTAAACAGCTTTGATATCACCTGCTCGCTCTCGTTTTTATCTTCTGTCCTCGAGCCTGTGTAAATAATTCATTTTTCATTAAAAACTCATTACCACTAAAATCCCTGCGTTTAAATTATCACAGAGTACGGAAGAGGAGAAGTGTGTTTGTGTGTGTTTCTGTGCCTGTGTGAGTGTGAGGGAAGGAGAATGGAGTTGAAATATGAGGCAAAACCATAAATAGATTGTGTGCTCTAATGTGATTGTCATCCTGCGGTTGCTCTTTGTCTGCAGAGAATGCAGAGTGATGAGTCCAATGAGAGAGAGATCAATGGAAGACACAGGGAGAAGAGAGGGAGGGCGCTGAAAGATGAGTGAAGGCTGGGGGAGTGATGACCAGCTTTTCTGGATGTGTGGATAAGACAAAGAGTGTGTGTGTATGTGAGTGTGTTAATGCACTGCATGCTTAGAAAGTGAGAGCTTATATACTACATTGTTTTTCATATGCAGATAACTTGGTCTTATTATTCACTGTTCACATGCTTTGGTGTGCTAATTTATACAGTCCTGGATTAGCTTTCACGTCACTGAAAAACTCTCTAGCAGCTGTATTACTCTATAGGAACATTGAGTTCTTTAAGGTTGTATTGTCTCAGTTTGTAGCAGTACGACAGGTTAGGGTGGCTGCAGTGGGGGGTTTGGTTTGGCACAAATTTAAGAGCACTGGTTGGATATACAATGGAAATATTTATTTTATTTGGGGCCCGATTTCCCCAATAGGAAAGAAAGTGACTGAGGAAAGACACATGACACAACAAAGCCATGCTAATTTAGTAAACATGATATTTAAAGAATAATGAATGTCAAAACTTGAGACCTCTTGATTCTTTGCAACAATACAATGTGTGATCTGTAATATCCCCTCAAAGAAGCTGAAAAATACTTCAGAGTTGGTTCAATTTGAGAATAGTGTTTCAGGGTGGACATCATGGGCCTCACTCCCTTTTCTTTTCTTTTCTCTGCTCCTCCCCCAGGCAGTCAGGCTGATCTGTGACACCTGGGAGGCATTCAGCACCTGGAGTTCCAGAATTTAGAGATTCCTGCTAAGTTGCTTCAAGAGAGCTCATTGTTAGCTTGTTGGCCTGATTTTCTTGTCTGTTGTATGAGGTTTGTGGTGAGGTTGGACATAGGTAAGTTTGGGTTCCCCTACACTTACAACACTTACTAGTAGCCTCTGTTAGACACACTAGGTAAGTGTAGTTGGTGCCACCTATGTAGTTTTCTCATGACAATTTCTTTAGATAAGTCAGTTAGGGTTTGTTTTCTTTGTTTCTTTTATTAAGACAGTGTTTAGTCAGGGCTGGTTTTGTTCTGCTAAGTTCTTTTGTTTGGCACCCTACTTGTCCAATCCTCACCCCCTCCTCCATGTTCTGCTTTGTTTTCTGCACACAATAAAACCTTTTTTGTGTATGAACTTGATCAATGTTGACTCCCTGGTTATCATTTACACCCTGCCATAGTTGGGTTGTAATATGGGGGCTCGTCCGGGATAAAATCCGATTTTAAAAAAAACAGCTCTCTCAACAGATAAGGGCCATTTAAAAGTCATCATGTCCTGTTGCAAATATTTGTTTTAGGAATTGAATTTTTTTAACACTTTTATCAAAATACACAAAAAATAAATCAATAAATATTGCAATATCACTTTGTTTTTTAAGTACCTCAAAAGTTCTTATGCTCCCTTGGGGTGATTTTTCAGAAGTTTGAATTTAAAAGTTTGTAGCAAAAGTGCAATAGAAACACCTTTTTCACACAACCTCATCACCAGACCTGAATAACAGACTTGTCTGTGAACTCCCCGGTCCTCACCGAGAAGTCCTTCGAACGTGGTTGCTGCTACACATACAGACTCTGGCGTTCATATTTCAATGCACTAACATTAACATTCATGAGATTTTTTCTCTTATTTCGTAAAAAAAGAAGTATTTGACAGCATCACCAGATCCTCCAGCTTCTCACAGCTTCTTCCTCTCTTTGCACAAGAGCCATTTAAGGATGTCGTCTCGTCTTCATGACATAAAAACTCAATCTGGAGTGCACATTTTACAATACAAATGAGGCATGGTGCAGATTTCATAAAGATTAGCAACAATACAAGCTCCAATTCATGCTCACACAGCACAAAGAAGACTTGAAACACTTCTCTGAAACTGTAGAAAAACCACTAGCACTAAAAAGCACTATTTTACACAGCGCTACATACACATACTTGCATACAGTACAAACACAGCCTGTTACTGCATTCTCAAAAGGTAACTATGTATTTTCAACATTAAAATATACATATATTGAACCAATTAGACTTGGTACATCCTTGAAAAAGAGTCACCACACAATACAAGCATCTAACGCATGAAATCATGTTTATTAAGTAAAAACTAGATAGACAGCTTCAATCTTGCTGAGATTCATCCATCAATCATTACCTTTTCTCACATCAAGTTGCTCCTTCAGATGACACATTCATCATGAAAGGGCAAAGACCTGTCTTCTTAAAACAATCTCAGCCCACCAACAAGGAGAACTGCTAGTGTAGATTGATTAGATATGTTTTATACCATCCAGTTGTTCCTGGTGTTGCTCTTGTTATTTAGAATATTTAAACCAAAGTCTATTATTTTACACAGTCTGAAAAAGCAGGGGGATAAAGTGAGATAGAAGTTTTATATCTGTTTGGAGAAGAAACTGTTACTCAGTCTCATTTACGTGTGTGTGTGTGTGCGTGTGTGCTTGGGTGTGTGTTTATGAAGCTGTAACTTCTGTTTGTCTCTGTCTCAGCCTGTTTGTGCGTGTGATTGACCATGCCCGTGTTTGGCATTCGCCTCGTCTTGCGGCCAGTCGATAAGGCGGCGTGATTATTCAGATGGGCCTCAGGTTTAAGTCTCCCTCCTCATTGACTTGATGAAGGTTTTAGTCCTGTTAAGACGCTGACACACTTCATTACTGAGAACATTCCTCTATTGATTAAACCATTCCAAGGTCTGGCCTCTCTTTCTCAGGAAGGATCTCCTCAATAATAACTGTACCTCACACACACACACACCTCACACACACACCTCACACACTCTGAGCTTTTTCACATGCACACAAATGTATGCACATCTCAGATGGGCCTGTTATTTAAATGTCAAATTATTTTAATGGTGGGCATTAAAGTGAGTTAGTGGACCTTTAAAGGAAGATAAGGCTAACAACCGACCAAGGGTCTATTATTACACAACACTGGACAACACTCACTGTCCATTTATACGACTTTAAATAAACGTTATGTGAGCTTTTTGTGCTACAGCTAATAATGAAACAAAGGTAAAGGTGTCTGTTGCTGATCATCTGAAAATCCAGTTCCCATATTTTCCCCACTGAGGAAAAAAAGGCAGATCTCTGACACCAGCTCCTATCGGGCCTTGGAGCATAACTGTAATTTTTATATAGCTGTTTAAATACTTGATTTTGATTGGTTGAACCCAAACAACAACAATGTGTCATTTCCCAAAGCAAAATATTGCAGGGAGTTTATCCAACCAATGGAATCAATTCAGTCCTCACCAGCACAGCATGCCTCTGCTGGTCATCTCTGTTGCAAAAACATTGGCTATCCATCATAGGATACTCCCTCTCTGTTTCTCTCTCTCTTTCAAATTCAACACAGTCTTAACAGATGGTTGTCTAATATGAGTCATGAGTTTATATTCAATGATTAGTTGATTGATGGAGACAGAGGGCACATTTGATGCAAATACATAATTGAACTTCATGTGGGCTTTGGCTGTGTTTGGGGGACGAATTGAATCTAAGGAAAACGTCTCATCATCAACTCATAATGCCAATGAAAAACATGCTTAACATGTTTCTTTGCCGAGACTGAAAATGTAACATCAGTTCTTGATGAGACTTTCTTGGAGCTGTGCAAATGAATAATTATTGGATCAATAAAATATTCTGAAAATCAACAGTATGTGTCCATATGCATTTATTTCATAGCTGTTAGCTTGGTGAGTCACATAAATATGTATAAAGGAAGCCTCAATCTCCAGCTGTGGGAAATGAAGACAGCAACATTGTATTGGAGATGAGTGGTGTCCAAAATCTGAATATCGCTGTCTTCTGCTCAGTTATTTCATCCAATATTTGAGATGAGTTAAATATATGAAAAAGTAGATTTTACTTGATGTTAGATATGTTAGTTAAATCAAGCTTTCTTGTTACTTTTCAAGGGCAACAATGTTCAGACTCATCATGTTTGTTGCCCCATATCGTGCACCGCTACCATCCTGTCACAGGCTTGGGGACATGCAAAAAAAAAACCACATCATTTGCTGCATAGTTTTCTGCTGTCATTACCCCTCTTTTGAAGTTTTTAATTATTTAATTCCCAATCAATTATTGCCCTTAATTCTAAATATGTTTTGTGATAAATATTGTCATTCGGGTGTATTGTACAGGGTAAAATGTACACAACTTAAGTGTCAGTGTTACTAACCGTTATTTGGATTCCCAGGGTTAATAGGCCTATTTATGGCTGAGTCTCTTTTTTTCTGAAACAGTCACCCATTTCACCATTCTGTGATACCTAAACAAAAGCAACGACTCTCAACACTCTAGCACAAAATGGGAGTTGTTGAGCTTCAGTTGTCTGGAATGATACATCTTCCTGTACCTGTTTTTTTGACAAAATAAGCTTTCTGTTTCTCAGATTTTAAAGTTTGTCTGTAAATGTGAATGTTTAAAAAGTGATACTGTCAACTACTTTTAGTTCTGCTGAAAATATTTTGTTGTAAGTCAACAGCCGCTTCTTCTATTTCTATGTGCTTGTTTGTAAGTGGCACACAAAAAATAACTTACAGTATGCACTCCTCTATAAAAGCACACACACACGCACACACACAAACCTAGACCCGTTAACTATACTCATGAGTTATATTAGCTACTTCGGCGCTCTATATAAACCAAAGGATTTTCCAGCCATCAGAGTTTAAAAGGTGTCTCCTTGTGAAACTAATAACCTGTTTAACAACCGATGAGACAGGCTAAAGTAGGATGCTACTTTATAGGAGCTTCTACTAAAACACACTCACATACACACACAGATGATGCAGATACAGTGAGCAGAGCAGCAAATGCTCTTGCCGAGGGCTGTATCAAATCATTCCAGAAAATTTGACAGCACGTCTCATAACAACAAACATAAATGGGAAACATGGGGGAAAAAGTCTGAAAATACATGAATATCATATCACTCCTGCTGTATGGAAACTTCATCTCAGTATGTAAATGCTTTCTATCCGCTGGGAGCAAGTTTCAAAAGCAGATTTATAGAAATAAGGAGAAATGTTCAGAGTTGGTGTTGGTATATTCTCATTTCAGCCACGGTGCCTTGTTCAACAAACCCATGAGCATGTAAACCTAACATCTGATGTTCCTCTGTGTCAGCACTTTGATGACAAAATGAAAAACTTCACTGGTGCTGTTGATGTTAACTGAAAGGTATTCTGTTGCTGATACAGCTTTAGTGAAATCAATAACCATTTAGCGAATTATGTGTTCATGCCAAATTTGATGAGTCTCTTACAGACTCATATTAGACTTCTGCCCACTCTTTGGTGAGCTGCCAGTTAATAATTGCTAAGTAATAATGTACATTAGTGTATGAAAGTATGCTCTGTGTTCAGATAATGTCATTGATTTGTGAAAGAGTGGGCCCATGTCCATTCTCCATTTTGCTCTGTATTAAGCAGAGGCGTAAACACACTTTTGAAGGGCAAGGGCTAAAAGAAATAAATTAGCACATATAATGGGAACATTTGCCACTCAACTGCCACATTTTGATTAATATTCAGTAAGGTCCGCAAATAGCTCTATATTTTTCACCAATTCTTGCCGACAAACCTTAAAATTTCAGGGAAATTATAAAGAAACTGAAACGAAACAGCTACCTACCGGTTTTCACTTGCATACAGTTCAGTTCAGTCATTATTTAACAGAAGTTACATGCTAATTTGCACCCAATTGTCGTGAAATTTGGGAATAATTTCAAAATGAAAATTTTATAAAAGAAATTTGCAGACCTGTTAAGTTGAGTATTACTTGATTGCATGTTTTTGCCATCCAAGATAGCATTATATCAAGTTTTAACCAGCCAAGGGGGCAGTACAGAGGGTTTGTCATCCAGGCCGGCACTTACGTGTGCTTTGGCTCCTAAGTGGGCACTTTAGGGTGCTTCTATTTCAACAATTGGACCACAGGGAAAGAGAGTGTACACCACTGACATTAAATGATATTTAACTCTTACAAACTCAACTCAACATCTGACTGTGCAGTTACCAACCCTCCACTAAAGTTTAATTTCAACAGCAGCCACTGTCCCCAAGAACTGAGGTTCTGTGTTCTATGTGCTTTTGGGCAACAGGAACTAAGATCTAATTGACCTAACACAAAGATTTTTAGGTAATCCACAGTGACAGGCCTGCACCTGTGATTTCAACATAAAACAGCCCTTTGATGACCACCTCTGACCCTCTGTGATCTTGGCCGCAGTGTTAGCCCAGTGGGACCAGTGATCGCCTCCTTCATCACTTAGTTCTTCATGTCTGATGCTTTTGGCCGGCCATTCTATGGAAGCTCCCCAAAATACACATGCAGGCCTGATTGTGTGGGCGCCACCTCGGTGATTGCCTATTTAGTGAGTAATTATCCCTGTCTTTCTCACTCTCAGCCAACACAAGCACTGATTGAGTTCCTCTCATTGTGGGTAATGTCTTATTTATCATAAGAGCCCAGTGTGAGTTTTGCTGAAGAAAAAAAAATGAAGCAGACATGAAGCACAGTCATCTGCAGCTAAGGAAGATAAGAAGTATAAAACCAAAACACACAGCAGGTCAGTTCCGTCTGGAGATGGCTTGGCATCAGGGAAACAGACGCCAAACTGTGTGAGGTCCACAAATACTTTGATTTCCTCAAATTGTCAATAATTCACTGTGTCAAAAAACCTTGGACAGAAATAGCTGAAGCCTAAAACACAAAGTGGGATGAGTTTCCTCTGGATGGGATGACAGGTTTATTCCCAACACACAGAAACACATCTTTGTCACTAAACTGCTGTGTAAAAATAGGATACTCTCCACTGAAATCAGATTGGGTTCGTGTGGAGGCCTCGGCTGGTATTTTCCTATTCTACACACAGCTGAGTATCTTTGATGCCGCCTCAGCCCCACTGCTAATCTGTTTCTTTGTGTTTATTAGTAAATCAAAGGTCTAATCAGCTCTGAAGCTGCAGAATAGAGGAGGAGAAGGGGAGAGTCGGAGGAGGAGAGGAGGAGGTATAGGCTATTTTTCAATCTAATGGCCAATTAAGATCAGGCTAAGCGAGGAGGCAGGAGAGCATTGTCTAGTGCAGACCTCATTGAGACTCTAATAAAATGTCAAAATACCAGCTCTCTCTCTTTCTCTCATGCACACAAAAACACTTTGACTCTCAAACCACTCACTTTCCAAATCTCTTTCAATTAGTTCCTGCTTTTCATGCCCTCTGTGTCTAATTTCAATCATCAGCCAAATACGAAACCATCCCTCACTCTGAGATTGTCAGATTCATCACTGCGGTTAGTGTCCCCACACTTGAGAATATGATGGAAGAACCCCTTTGTGTGTGATGTTTTCACACAAATCTCACTCTGCAATGTAAAACCTGCACTAAAAAGAAGTTGTTTTATTTTTTCTTTAATCTGCTCTGTCAAAAGAACTAAGTTATAACTTTTATAATAATTAAAAGGTTACAACCTTAACAGCCCTGGAACTGACAACACAACATTCTAAACACTTGAAATATATTATAAATGGGCGCTCAGTTTTAGTCTGTATTCTGTGCTTTGTAGTGCATAACTTTTCAGTGGGTCAACTCCTTAAATGAAATTAAAATCAGGGGGTTAAAACCAGCTGAATTATGAATGGCATGAAACATATCATGTTGGGTAGAATATAATATGCTCCATGTACTGAGACTGCAGTCTTTTTGTAAGAGGTCACTCATTCATCCAAGATGCGCCCAAGTGAAACTGCGTGTGCACCACTTAGTGACTGTGCTGCCATACCTTCCCTACCCTACATCCTTCCCCCTCCCATATGTGCAAGTCTTTGAGTTTTGTTATAATAGTTTATTATGTTGCTTATGAGCTGAGGTGGTCCCACACTGTGCCCCTCCCTACAGGAGCCTAGTCTGGTATTTGCTTTTTTCCCCTCTTCCTCCCTCTTGTACTCCTTTTCCTTATCTAACGAAACGGGCGCTGTAACCACT
>RPOG01005392.1:0-32936 GCA_008086565.1 Thalassoma bifasciatum | reverse complement strand
CTGCTGCCTGTTTGTCAAAAGTTTCTCCTCCTACGTCTTTGTTCTGCCACCCCCTCCGTGAAACACAAACTGGTGCTGAGGTCTGGCCGAGCGCTGATTAAAATATTAAAGTCTTTCTTGGAGTGAAAATGAGGGTCGAGCAGACGTCAAGTTCAAAGCTTCCTCTTTGATAAACAGAGCGTTTTAGAGAAAGCAACCCCGTGGCTCCGTGGCCAATACAAGCTTCCATTCCTGAGAACGAATTGCACGCCGTTTGACACGACTCTGTCCCCAAACAACCTCCCCACATAAAAACCATGTTGTGCAATTTTGGGGCTTTAATCAAATGAAAAGAGATTCGATTTTGGGGAAAAGAGAATGAAACCAGACAAGAGACGCAACGGTAATACATCATAAGTGGACTGGTGGTAAATCTTGTAAATACACAGCTTTTATTTTTGCTGAGAAAGCCTTTTATGTTTGTTTTCCAAACATGATTACACCCCCTCTTTGGCCTCAGCGTGACATTTTGATCTCCAGAGATCCTATAAGTCAAACAAAAGCCTACAGATCCCGAAGAAGAGCAGAGCAGCTTTCTTTTCTCTCAGATGGTTTTTCTCTGAAGAGCTGGAATAAAAGCATCAAATGGCAGATTTTGGCCACAGATCTCGTCGCACCTTTTTGAAGCCGTCAAATGATGTTTGGCGTCCGTCTCCTGGACTTGGCGTTGGCAGTCTGAGGTGTGGTATCAACCAACTCCGGGGTGTTGTCCTCACTTTGCTCTGTGCCACAGTCCAGCATCAGCGTCCTCTTCCCTGAATAGATCATGTTAATGAAGTCACAGAGCCGTGGCATGTGGCAGGTCATTAATACACACAAGTCATTAAGCCGGTTGTACGCGGCGCCCTGAACGAAGCCGCCCTTTGCTTGTTTAGAGATAAATCTGAGGGATAAGTGGACAGAGCGCTGGCAGGGTGACAAGGCAGCATGGATGTTCATATTGGAGCTTAATCGAGTTCACCAGGAGACCAGGAGAGGGCGCAGTCAGAGCTGGACTTGTTGGGTATTTGTGCTTCATTATGTGCCACACATTTCCAACGAGTGACAGGTCTGGACTGCAGAGAGTCCACTCTAGTAGCTGCACTCTTCTACTACGGAGCCACGCTGTTGTAACAGGAGCAGAATGTGTCTTGGTTTCATTGTCTTGCTGAAATAATCAGGGACGTCCCTGAAAAAGACAAAGTGTCTTGGATGGCAGCAGATGTTGCTCCAAAACCTGTTTGTACCTTTGAGCATTAATGCTGCCTTCACAGATACTGGGACACTTACCCATGATGCCATGGGCACTAACACACCCCCATACCATCACAGATGCTGCTTTTGAACTTTGACCTGAGAACAATCCTGATTGTCCTTTTCCTCTTTGGCCCTGAGGACACCACGTCCATGATTTCCAAAAAGAGTTCTGCGGCGTTTGTGTGTGTTGTTGATGTGTGACTTTGTCTTTGCATGGTAGAGTTTGAACTGTCACTTGTAGATGTAGTGATGAACTGTGTTAACTGACAATGGTTTTCTGAAGTGTTCCTGAGCCCACGTGCTAATATCCTTTACACAATGATGTGGGTTTTTAATGCAGCGCCGCCTGAGGGGTCAAAGGTCACGGCCATTCAATGTTGGTTTTGGGCCTTGCTGCTTACGTTTCTCTGAATCTTTTGATGATATTATGGACTGTAGATGATGAAATCCATTGATTCCTGCAGTTGGACAAAGTTGAGAAACATTGTTCTTAAACTGTTGGACAAAGTTGTTGATAAAGTGGTGAAACTATCAACTTTATTAGTCTTTTGTTGGAGCGCTGTTGCACATGTATCTCCATGTTAAATTACCTGACTATAAACTCAAACTTTTAACTCATATAAAATGATAAAATGCATTGAGCACCTGGTTTTATTCACTCCTCAACCTTGGAGATATTACGATGAATGGATAGATGTGACGAATGCAGCTCTGGCCTCCTGTAATCTCACTCTCTCTGTTTCCAAAGCTGCTCCACAGGTTGCCATAGATCCCTCTCTAACTCCATTGTGTTAATACAGCTGAACATTTCTCTGTTGTGGAGATTTGACGTCATTTAGTGTCTTTATGTGATGGATGTCTTTGTGCTGCATGTATTCAGTGACAGACATCACATGAACTAGAGTCTGCCTGAAGAGGATCTGTGCTGTGTTGATGTTTCTGAAGTAAATTCAAACAGAAGCAGGAACACTCTGTACTCTGTACACACTGATTAATTCATGTGTGTGTGATGAATCCTCACCTAAAAATGTGCTCACCATCTGCAGAATTCAATCCTCTCCTGTCTGCATCTGAATCCTGCTGAGAATTAAAGTGACAGGAGTCTGAGGCCGCCTGTCATTTCTTACCTTTATGTATTAAAGCTAAAGCTGCAGGTTTGTGACCACACACTTTGTGACAGTCACTTTAACGCCAGCGTTGACATCTGCTGCTCGCAAACACTCGTCCAGATTCTTACAGGACAAGACAGAAAAGATTTAGAAGAGGATCATTTTCCTCTCCTCAGAGCGAGTTTCCATCCTCATCAGACTCTGCAATCGAGCGTGAAGCTTCACTCCAGATGGAGCTTCTTTAATTCTCCAGGAGCAGAGAGATGGTGGAGATAACTATGGTGGCCCTGAGAGCTCAAAGCGGCGCAACTATAGAAAACACATGTAAAAAGACAAAACACAAGCAAATTCTGAAAATATCTTCATCAGTTTGACAACACGTGGGGTATTTAAATGCACGACAAAGACCACAACACAACACTTTAAAAGAATGAACGGCAAATAAACTGCAACACAACAAATAGAGAAAATGCACTGCTAAGACCTCAACACATCACATTTGAAAATTTTTCTGCAAATACTAGAACACAACACATTGGAAAGATGCATTGAAAAGACCACAATAAAACACATAAGGAAAATGCACTTCCAAGAACTCAACACACACATAAGTGAAATTCGCTGCAAATCGACCACAACACAAAAAATTAGAAAAACGCACTGCCAAGAACTCAACAAACATATCAGAAAAATCTGTTGCAAATACTACAACACAGTACATTAGACAAATGCACTGCAAATGAACTGCAACACATCTAATCTGAAAAATGCACTGGAAAAAACCACAACACAACAAATAAGAAAAACACGCTGCAAATGAACCACAACGAGGCACTTGAGAAAAATGAGCTGCAATTTGACAGCAAAACAACACAACAGAAAAGGGCACTGCAAATGAACCACAAAACAACAAATTAGAGAAAATGCACTGCTAAGACCTCAACACATCACATTGGAAAATGCATTGAAAAGAACACAATAAAACACATAAGGACAATGCACTTCCAAGAACTCAACACACACATTGGTGAAATGCGCTGCAAATCGACCACAACTCAAAAAATTAGAAAAATGCACTGCAATTGAACTGAACTGAGGCACCTGGAAAAAATGCACTGCAATCAAACCGCAGCACAACACGTTATGAAAATTAACTGCCAAGAACTCAACAACCATATCAGAAAAAAATTGCTGCAAAAACCACAACGAGGCACTTGAGAAAAATGAGCTGCAATTTGACAGTAACACAACATATTAGAAAAATGCACTGCAAATGAACCACAAAACAACAAATTAGAGAAAATGCACTGCTATGACCTCAACACAACACATTGGAAAATGCATTGAAAAGACCACAATAAAACACATAAGGAAAATGCACTGCCAAGAACTCAACACACATTAGTAAAATGCGCTGCAAATAGGCAACAACACAAAATATTAGAAAAATGCACTGCAAATAAACTGAACTGAGGCACCTGGAAAAAATGCACTGCAATCAACACGTTATAAAAATGAACTGCCAAGAACTCAACACCCATATCAGAAAAAAATTGCAGCAAAAACCACAACACAACAAATAAGAAAAACACGCTGCAAATGAACCAAATCGAGGCACTTGAGAAAAATGAGCTGCAATTTGACTTTAACACTATAGAAGTGTTTCCAGAGGACACTTAAAAGTGATGCACACTTCCAGACACGCTTTCACTCAATTAAAGTGTTGAAATAAAGGAAAGAGAATTTTAGTCGGGCTGTGACTCAACAACAATTGTGTCTGGATGTGTGCATCCTTTTTAAGTGTCCTCTGGAAACACTCTCATCGTGTTGCGGTCCATTTGCAGCATGTTGTTCTAAATGCTGCACCTGTGTTGTTAAATAGCGAAGATGTTTTTATGATTTGTTTGTGTTTTGTCTTCCTGCCTGTGTTTTCTTAAGCTGCAGAGCTGTGATCTCTCAGGGACGTCTTGTTTTGACTTCGTTATGCAAAAAAAAAAAAACATTGTTAGTTTGTGCAAACTCATGACATCTGTCATCGCATCCCTCATTCATCTTTCCACAACTTCTCCCCTTGTTTCCACGCTCCAATTGGCTCCAAAAGCACACAACTTCATTTGATGATGTCAGGAGTAAAAACATCCCTTATATGGTCGCACACGGCTCCTCTTTTTCCCTTTATTTGGAATAGAAATGAGAAAGAAATGAGGAGCAATTTGAAGAACTGGAGGGCAAAAACTGGCCGCTCCTCCGTCCAAGGTAAACTTTTAGATTCTCAAATCCACATTTCAGCGAGTCTGTGCATAGCAGAGCAGTTAGTCACTGCATAATCCACTTTGTTTGACACAGACAAACTTCTGTTTGACTTTTCAACTCTCAAACCTCAACTCTTTGTTTCCATGTGTTGTTTGGTGCAAACTTGAGTTGATTCCTTTGCGAGTTGGTAAATAAAACAGCGAGGAAACGCAGCTTCATTTTGAGATGTTTGTTTGCATGAGTGTTGGAGATGCAGCAGGAGTTAAAGAGAGAGTCTGGAGTTTTCCCTGAGGATGGCTGATAAAACGTTGGCAGGAAAGGCTTTGCAAATGACTGCATTCCTTGTTAACCTTGTAAGGCTATTTTTACCGCTGAGGAGCCTTTTGAGCGGGCACCTTTTGTTCGGCCTGCAGCGTGAAACAGGAAAGACCAGTTTGTTTTGTGCTCCTGTGGGAGTTTGGCCTCCATCTCTCCGTCTCTCATCACCATCCAACCATCCGTCCTAAAGTCGTCCTCACAGCTCCAGCTCCTCTCAGACTCCTCTCTCTGCAGTTTGCTCCCTGGATTTAGTGTTTTTTAGGGACATTCCTCCTTTGAAATCCCCTCTGCAGCTCGTCTTCCTGTTGCCTGATAGAAACGCTCGTCGTGTCGAGCTGCGGCTCCTCGGGGATTCCTGGAAGTGAATGTGATCACGTCTTTGGAGGATTAAGAGGAGGCTGTGGTGGTGTTCAGCCAGGGGTCAGTCAGTGCGCTGGTTACTAGTTATGGTGGGAACGACCTCTCCTGCTACTGCACAAGGGTCAGAGGTCATCTGCACAGAAGTGACAGAGTTAGAGTCAGGAGAATGAAACCACAGGATTAAAAATGTGACGTTAGAAGTGAAGCTTATTTCTCTGACTTTAAAAACAAGACTAGAAGTTTCTATCATTAGAGAAAAGTGACGTTCAGGTGGAATTAAAGGAATCATTTGTGCTCATGGTTACGTTTGGTGTCTACGATAAAACAATCAAAACTGGAGAGAAGTTTAACTTTGACTTTGTTTGAGGTTCGATGAATTTACACGACAGAAACTTGGAGCCGAACCAGACTCATGTTAGAGAGAGAGAGAGAGAGAGAGGGAGAGGGAGAAAGGGGGACGTACAGATTGAGAAATAGAAAGGCAAAGAGAAAGAGAATAGCAGGAAGAGGGAGAAAGACTTACAGGTTAAGACAAAGGAAAAAGAAAACTAAAAGGTGAGGAAGAGAGATGCAGAGAGGTGGAAGAAAGAGGGAGGAAGGGAAAGGGTGGAAGAGAGAGTAGGGGCACACAGATGGAAAAAGAAAGAGAAAGTAAAAGAGGAATCGTGGGAGAGGGAGAGGAAGGCAGGGGGAGAAAGAGAAAAGAGATGTAGAGAGTGAGGGAAAGAGGGACCACAGATAAGGAGAAAGTGAGAGAGAGAGAGGGGGAAAGAGACATTCAGGTGCAGAGAGAGAAGGATGTAGATGAATATAGAAAGAGAGGAGGGGACTGAAAAAGAAGGAGAATGAGAGTCGGTTGTTTAAGTGATGATGATGATGTTGAGATTGTTTAAGTTGCAGTTGTCAGGTCCAAAGCAACAATTCACAAGAACCTTTAAGACGAGTTCAGAGATGCAGGGTTAAAAACTTTAATGAGACATTAAAGCTAGAAATTAGACAAACTAGATTTTGCACATTTAAAGGAGCGTCTGCTGAAACTTAAAAACATATAAAAACCAGGTGACATGACTGCGTCTCTTCCAACTACATCAGATGTTACAACAGAGGCACAACAAAGAGTTTCACTTCAACAGCAAAACATTAAATCTCTGCATGTTTGTGAGGAGTTTTTATGAGGAAAAAGAATCAGTCATGTCACCTGGTTTTCTGTTTTTTATATGTTTTTAAGTTGCTGCAGATTCTCCTTTAAATGTGTTTAAATGTGTTTAAAGAAGATTTTTAATTTGTCTGATTTCTAACCCTTTTACACTAATCCGCATCGTACATTCACTGCACTTTATTCTGTAAATAATAACCTGTAAAATGATAGAATCTTTATCTACGAGAGTATTTGTACATTCAATAGTTAGTTACACTTCTGCGTGTAATGACAATTAAGTTAGGTTACTTTATTTGTACCCATAGGTAGATTTGTTTTGCAGCAATATGGTGATGACATCCACTTTGGCATTTAGTCACAGAACAAAACAATTATTACACAAAACCATACAAATCCATTGGAATTGACGCACTGCTAAAACACTAAGAAGTACTCTGAGGTTCCACCCACCATTAAAAAAGAAACATCTCTGGAAATAAATAAATAAATAACAACAAATAAAAGCTATAATGTTGAATCTCATCTCTGATTCTTCTCTGTCCTGTACTCGCAGCAGCTTTGAGTAAAACTACAACTTTTTTATCAAATCCTGCTTTCATCAGCGTGTGAAAATGAGGTTTAAAGCTTGTGATCTTTGTGAAACCTTTGTTTTAATCCTCTCTTCTCTTTTCTGTCAGAGCCTGGACGAGCTGGACGATGATGAGGCCGGAGAGAAGGAGCGTAAGGAGGAAGAGGAGCTGGTTCAGGCCAACACTTTCCAGAACGAGGCCATGACCGCCGACCCCGCCACGGGACACATACTGGTAAGAAGAGACATGAGCTTGTCATGTTTTATTCAAGTGAACAGCTTTAGGTTCAAGTTTGGTAAATAAAATATCAGTTTTCTAGTTTCATGCATCACAAACTGATCTCACACTCTCGACTCTATCGGGTCAGATCGATGCTTCAGTGCTGCCAAACAGAGGCACTGTTGCTCAAGGAGAAACTCAGAGAGTCAGGATCTAAAAAAACTCCACAGGTACAAAGATCCAAAGGTGTCTCTGCGTTTCATCATCTCTGTGAAATCAAACTGGAGAGAAAGAGCCGTAAATGCTCTCAAAGTCACGGGCGGGTCCTTCGCTGAAAAGTGTTTCAGGTGGAGAAATGATCATGAATTCCTTTCATATCCAGAAACAGACCTTAATGTTTGATTTTCTGAGATTTTGGGAAAGATCGGCACAGTTTGTGGGTGAAAAAGGCGAGTGAGAGCAACATGCGGTTCATATCTGTGTGACCGAAAACAATAATAATATTCATCACAATAGACACATGATCAATATTGATAGAAAATACGTTCAATACAATGATCGGTAATGTCACAATCTGATCACACCTCTGCAACCTCTGGCACTTTTACAGAGTTTTCTTTCGATCTTTTATTGAAATATTCACAAAGCTTGGATCCTTTTTGTTTCACCGGAAGATTATTATTGGTGCGATTGTCACATGAGCTCTTCAAAATAATACTCTGATCATTTTTTGATTCAGAAAATGAAGAAATTTACATCCATATTCCTCAGAAAAAGTCCTATTTTTGTCATGTGCGGTTCATGAATCATGATTGTGAATATTAACTGAGTGGCATAAATGTTAAAGAAGTTGTTTGACTTTTACCTGAAGAAAGGTGTTGTATCCATCTTTCACTGTAACTCTGTTTATTCCACCAACTGAACGCTCTGCTCAGCATAAATCCATCTGTTATTGAGCACAGCAACATAACAAACCTGTAATGAGGTGACAAGCAGGGGCGCGTCCAGATATTTCGGACTCGGGGGCCCCGACCCATTCATGCAGTGGTGGGCTTGAATAAAGTGAGTCCACACACAATAAATATTCACAGATTCACTTCTTAATGTATTAAAAATGCAGAATTACAGGCTGCAGCTTTAATAATGAATAATCATAATAACACTAGGGGATAATTTTGGGGAAAAAAATGTCTGTTGAGTTAGATTTTTATAGAGATTAAAACAAATATTGGAATGCTGATTCCAAAACTGCAGTCAGTTTTTTTCTAGCGCGTCAATTTCTTTTCCCCACAGCTTACCCTCCAGATCCTTTACTTCAAAAACTTGACGTGATAGACAAAAACTGAGATAAGTTTTGGATTCTGCATCCAAATATTAGTTAAAAACAGCCGTCAGACCTAACGCAACAAAAATTACGCTCCCTAGTGTAATGCTTTCGTTCGGCCAATTTTGCTAAATAGTGTTGCACTAGTTGTAACAGGTGAGTAAACGTTGCATGTTTGAATATTTATTTATTCCACCATCATTGTTACATAAATCACTGTTAACCCTGTAAAGCCCAACCTATAAAAAATAGTTAGAAAATTCAAATTTTTTGGAACTGAGATGTTTATTAACCCTTTTCACAAAATCCACACAAAAAAATATTGCTTTATCGTTTCATTCATGATGTATTTCTTGCATCATATTCGACACACAGGGCAATTTAGTGAACTATTTCATGTATTTTATTGAAGTTCTTTTGTAAATATGCATTTATTTCATGCAGAAAACACTTAATAAGATCAAGCAATGATTTTTGAAAAAGGCCAAAATAAAACTTCAGTCGACTGTAGTGATGTGACAATCCTCAAGGTGGTAGAATATGTTTTTAAAAATATTACTAACAGGTTTTTCCAGGAACTATTTATTATTTTGATTGTGTAAATATGATGCACTTGGCTTTATAGGGTTAATTTTGGGAATGATTAATATCGATATGTGAGCAGTTTTTTTCATATTAATGCTACTATGGATGATAATTTCAGTCTAATCTAAATTCAGTCTTTTTTCTCCTGGCTCTTGTTTTAAAAAGGTCAAGAAAACTTATCAATAATTATTGATATGGACTGATATGAAACACTTATATTGTGATTTTTCATCCCTACCTGTGTGTGAGAGAAACCAAAAGTAAAGATGAGGCGTCTCTGGCTCAGATGCGTCGTCTGATTCGCATCAACGGGTTTATTTTGTTTCTGGCTGGAAGCATCTGAGGCTGTTTACGAGCAGCGAGGGCTCGTGTTTGAAACATGTACACAAACACCAGAAAAACAGGAAGAGTATGACAGCGCCCGCTGAGCTGAGGGGGGAATAAAAATCAAAAGGCTCTGCTATTTACATGAGGTAGTTCACGGAATGAGTAAACATCCAGCAGCTCCCATGAAACCCGTCTGGGTCTCTTGTTACGTCCTGGAGTACGGAGGCTAACACGGGCCAGATGTAGGCGTGCGGAGAGTAACCATTAGACGAGTCGGTGTCACTCAAATCAAACACACGAGACGTTAAAGTGAGGGTTCGCCGCTCGCTCATAAAGAGGTCGACTGGAGGAATAAAGGGCAGACAGTGTGGTCAGAGGATTTACAACAAAGCTGTCAGGTCGACATCTGTGGAGACAGAGCGTCCCAAAAATGTGCCTCCTCTCCAGGGCGCCATTCATCAGCAGCAGACGAGCGATCGCCGCGTCAGGAGGCAGAGTTGTGATTTACAGCGTCCACTCGAGCCGTGGAGCTGAAATCAAGATATCAGGACAAAGACATGTCGACTTCTGTCCAGACTCTCCTCGGCTTTTGGAGCTTTTCCCAAACTAAACAAGCTGTAACTCTTCACTCTCTGCTGCTGAGCGCTTAATGGAAACTCCACATATGAAATATTTTATCAGATGTTTCAATTCTGTCCTTTTTCCACATGTGAGCCATTTAACCTCTTACACTCCACCTAATTCTGACGGATATACCATTCTATGTTTTCCATGTTGTGTTTTAATATGTGACAAAAGTCCACATCAGGAGTAATGCAACTTTTTCTACTTCGACTTTTATAACTGTTTTTGGAAATCATTCATTTCAAGATGCTTCATTCTAGAAATAAAACATCCATCACATCACTTCTACGCCTTGTTGTCTACATTTGGGTGAAATTTGAGCTTTTTAGGTAAAAATTTGTAGGAGTTAGAGAGTTTTTAGTCTCTCGTCTGCAGTCTCTGCACAAACAAAACCAGCTTCATCAGTGCTCAGTGTCCTCTTTTAAGCCAACTTTGCTCTCTTTGTGGAAAGGTTCAACAAAAATCATGAAATTGTCGTTTCCAGTCATGGATGATACCTCTTCTGTTGCGCACATGAATATAAATGAAGATGCATAGCAATAACTAGGTCTCACCAATGATCTAAATGGCTGCAGCTGGTTTTCTGTGTACAGTAAGGTGTTTGGCTACTGTAAGAGTGAGTAGCAGCTCTGTTAGCCAATAAACGACCCTCCAATAGAGCTGTTACGTAAGATAACCGTGCGCCATTGGCCGGTCAAGCAAGGTGCGCTTGTTGTCTATCACAAGCTGTCCTGGGATGAAAACCCAACAGAAAACGAAGCTAGAACCCTGTTGAAAACAAAGACTTGCAGCTTTGTCAGATTGACATTGAGGAGGAAATGCTCTAAGACTGTGAAGCTGCTGTTATTGATGAGAACAAACAACGGACTTTACAGGAGAAATTTCACCACTTGGAATAATTTGATGAAACAACACTTTTGATATGTTTGAACTCTGGATTCCTCTGGTGGAAAGGAGAGTGAATATTCAGGGTACGGGCGTCAGGATGTGACGTAATGACCCCAAACAGGTAGGACATCCCCGTTGTTGTGAGTGATTCTTTCACTAGTTACGTTTTGTTGGTGAAGAAACCTGTGAAAAAAACTCAGAGACTTAAATGTGAAGAATCTAAACTTTCTAATGCGGTTACTGCAGACGACATGGTGGGGTATGAGCGGTTAAAGTGGCGCTGTGTGACAGGACACATGTGTCTGATAGGAGCCGGCTCACCGGGGCCCCCTGCAGGTTTGTGGTCCTGGTTTTCAGGCCTTAACTCCCCCGTGTGCTTCAGGAAAACCTGTTTCTATGATCCAGCTGCCAAAACCATATGCAGCTTTCCTCAGGATCATCTGGTCCCATCGCAGCCGCTCAGGTCTCCTTCTGCCTCTATAAAGTCTCATTTGCATTTTTAATTATCACCTTCCAGTCCAAAACCGGCACGACACGTTCACCGCCCGTCACATGGCTTTTCCATCCAGGAGCTGCCGCCTCGCTGCTACCAGGAAACCGAATCTCATCCTGTTGCCTGAAACAATATTTGTTCACATTCACACCTCTGTTGCTTCAAGATTGGAGGGATTACTGCTGCAAAAGCCAACAAAACCATACAGTATTTATCTCTGACAGGACCGCTACCAGCAAAAATACTTCAGGGAGCCGGTGTGAACGAAAGGAAAGCAATTTAAATTCATCTCAGGTTTCTCTGAAAACATCAGATTCAAAACTTTCTGGAGCTCTAAATGTGAATAAAACACTCTCTCACACACAGCAGCTCAGAGTTTAGCATGACTGTCTGCAGATATTTACCACAGAGTTTGCTGCAGTCTTCTTTTCATCTTGAGGCTTCAAATTATTCTCCTGTTTGGCGTTTTGACATTCATCCCTTCAGCCAGCATCAAAGCCGGAGACAGCCAGGTGAGGCCGGCGTCCAAATTAAAAACGAAGCATGACAGAACTGCAAAACATCTCTTTCAGGGAGCAATTAATATGTTTTCAGCTGCTCTTAGGCTTCTTCTGCAGAAAAGGGAGAGAAAATATCACTCAACTAATATGTGGAGGCGTTAAGTCGAGAGTGCAAGTTGATGCAACGTAGTTTCAATATCGTCATGGCAATATGCGCAACTAACATCTCCAATAAATGCAATGTTCTTGTTCTAGAAATGTCTCAAAATATTGATTTTCATTGATTGACATCTCTGGAAAAACATTATTCAAGCCTACAAAAAAAGGCAAAAGGCAGGAGGAGGAAAAACTCTGTGAACCGCTGACTCGCTGGCTCTTGTGCGCAGGCGCAGGAGCAGCGGCGCAGAATGTTCAAGGATTTAATAAAAATCACTGTAATATTATTTGGTCATGGAGGGAAGCTTAAATAATGTTGCCTGTAGAAGCCCATTTCTTCAGGTAAAGAACATCAAATAGAAAATCTGACTTTTATTTATTTATTTTGGTCATATTGAGTCAGTAGTTGAAAACAAAGTCAAAAATTTTGAAAAGAAAAAAAGAAGTCTTAAATTTCAACTTTGAAATCTTGACCTTGTATCTCAAAATTCAACTTTTAATCTCTGATTTTGATTTATGTCCCACAACGTTGACTTAATTATCTGAAAACTTTGAAATTTTGTTTCAGAACTTCAACTATTTATCTAAAATTTGACTTTTTACCTCAAAATTTTGATTTTTTTCTCATAAATTTGATTTTAATAGAACTTTTGAAAACTTGTCTGAAAATTTCACTTATCTCAAAACTTCAACTCATTATCTTATAGTTTTTAATTTTCATCTTAACACGTTGTCTTATCTCAAAACTGTGACTTAAATCTTTTTACATTTTTTTTAATCTTTTTCAAAGTTTTTTAACCTTTTCTTTTTTTAAAAAAACTTAATCTGAATTTTTGACTTTTTGTCAACAATTTGACTATATCTTGAATTTTTGCACTGTTATCTGAAAAGATTTTTTATTGTGTTTAAATTTGACTTTTACTCAAAATATTGACTTAGTTTGGTCAAAAAAAATTCTGCACGTTTTCAAAAAGTCTGACCTGATTTGAGAAGAATCACTGTCAGGAAATATAACTGATCAATATCAAGAATTGACTGATATAATCATGATTGAGACTCTTAGAAAACAAACAATGTTCACGGAGACAGGATTAGGTGAGTTTGTTTTCATCATTTCAGGGAGAATTCAACTGAACAGAGAAGCAGGAAACTTAAAATATCGCAATATCATTTTCATGTTATTGTTGCAGAGAAGAAAGTTGAGGGAAAAGACCAAGAATTTCTTGCTCCACTGATCAATCATGAGCTTTATCTTTCCAGTGTCTCGCTTTGCAAGTTCTGCAAACTCTGTTTAAATGCACATGAAATTAAATCAACGTTTCTTTTCCCACGCTCCGAACGCAGCTTAATTGAAAAGCTGCAGGAACTTTCTAATCTTATCAGCGTTTTGCAGAGAAACGCTCCGAGCTCTGCACTGTAGGGCGGCTGAGTCAGACTGAGGTTTATTTAACAAGGTTTGGAACCGTAATGAGCTGTCAGGACATAAATCAACCTTCAAATCAAGCTGTAAACGTCTGAGAAAGATGAATATGCTCCCATCAAACATGCAAAGGAGAAACAAACGGAGAGAAAGAAGTGAAACAGAAATCTGAGTGAGTTCAGGAAGAGAAAGTGTTTTATTGTTGATGTGTGTCTGTGTGGATCCTCAGCAGCGCTCGGCGCCACAGCGGGGCTTATGGGAGCTGTCAGTGCAGCTCAAGCATGATAAATAAAGTTGCACAGGCGTGAAGTGTGTTCAGTGAAGAACATGAATTACACTGACCTTGTCTCTCAGATTCATACAGCAGACAGGAAGTGCACACGGGACCAATTACAAAGAAGAAACCAAGTCTGACAGATTTTTTTTACAGGAACAATACGCTCACTTTAACCTCTTATGTTCTACTGGATCGTTCCGCAGTTAAAAAGACTTCATCAAAGCTTAGATAGTAAACACTTCCAAACTTTTTTGAGGCTTGTCTCTGTGCTGTTTGGTGTATTGTAAGCGGGAAACTTTGTGGCATTTGTGTAGAAATGTCTTTATTCAGCCCATTTTTCCTCAAGTGCCTCCTTATTGTGCATCTTGAAACAGCCAGACCACATTCTTTCAGAGAGTCCTGTATTTCAGCTGAAGTTATTTGTGGGTTTTTCTTTGCATCCAGAACAATTTTCCTGGCAGTTGTGTTCATATTTAGGTCAGGAGACTGAGATGGCCACTCTAGAACCTTCACTGGTGCTTTGGATCAATGTCATGTTGGGTTCTGGATCTGAATTTTATCAATTTTTCGGGATGTTTTAAAGACTATTTTGACTTTTAAACAACATTTTTAGCCTCAAATAATTCACATCCTGATTTGATTTTTGCTTTTTCTTCATCATTACACATTTTAATCTAGTACTGTGTCACCTGATGTGGTTTTTTTAAGTCTTACATTTTAGCTTCTTAATTGTCTACAGAGTTTTAGCTTTATACAAGCAGCCTGTTAGTGAAAGAAATGCAGTTTAATTAACAGAAAATGCAAATGTACACATTATTTTGAGCAAGATTTTTGTCAGTGACATAATAAATACATGTGATATCAAAGCTGCACTGCAAAAACTGAAGTCTAAGCAAGTCATTATGTCTTATTTTTAGTCAAATTTGTCTTACTATTCTTGATTTGAGCCACATTTACTAGACAAGGTCATCAAAATGTCTCATTTCAAGTTTTTTAAAGACAAAAATGAGGAACAATACTCTCACTTTAACCTCTTATGTTCTACCGGATCGTTCCGCAGTTAAAAAGACTTAATCAAAGCTTAAATAGTAAACACTTCCAAACTTTGGAGACTTGATTTGGAGCATGAGTTTATTCTTTGAGGAATAATCACCCTCTGAGCTGAGTCTCCCTCACAAACAGATTTATTCAGCTCATCCTCTGGGAGCTGAACGTAAACATGATTTCCTCTTGAGGACGCTCTGTGAGAGTTTATAGGTCAGCTCTTTATTCTGCTCATCCTTCTGCTTTATATAGGTTATTTATATATATATATAGGTTACACTCAGCGTGGAAGTCAAAGTGCAAACACACATTTACATTTAGACAGCATTTCATCCTCCTGCTGCTGCCGTCGTCTGTTTTTCTGTGTGAAGGAGGAAAAACTCAGAACAGGAAACTCTGACGAACACGTAAAGAAAACTAAGAAGTTAGAAAATCAAACCTGGATCCTCCTCATCATTTTTGGACTTCTTGTTTCCTCTCATATCCAATTATTCCCACTCCAATCCCATTGTTGCTTTTTGTCATTTTTTTCTTCTTCCTCGACTTTCTTCTCCTTATTTGCCTCCTTCATTATCATCGTCCCTTGCTCTTCATCTCCATTGTTTCCTTCTTCCTTGCTTCACTCTCTCTCACTCTTTCATGTCTTTTCTTTCTTGTCCTCTTGTCCCTCATTCTCTCGTCTCCTTGCTTCCTTGTTTCCTTCTTCCTCACTGTCTCACCTACTACTTCCTCTTCCCCCCACTCTTTCCTTGACTCCTTCCTCCTTGTCCTCTTATTGCTCACCTTTTCGTCTCCTTCTCCCTCGGTCTCTTGTCTCCTCCCTCCTGTCTTTCTTCCTTGATTCCTTGTCTCTCCTCCCTACTTTCCTTGATCCTTGTCCTCTTTTCCTTCACTCTCTCGTCTCTTTCTTCCTTGTCTCCTTTTTCCCTCACTCTCTTGCTCCCTTCTTCCTCATTCTCTTCTTTCTTTCTTTCTCATCACCTTTTTCCTCGCTCCCTCATCTTCTTCCTCCTTGTCCTCTTGTTCCTTTTCTTCCTCGTCTCCTCTCTTGTCTTGTCGTTCCCCCGTCATTGTCTCCTTCTTCCTTGATTCCTCTTCTCTCCTTTCTCATCTCCTCCTTCCTTGTCCTCTAGTTCCTCATTCCCTCGTCTCTTTTTTCTGTTTTCCTTTTCCTATCTCCCTCGTTTCCTACTTCCTTGTCCTTTTATTCCTCACTTTTTGTCTCTTTCTTTCTTGATCCCTTAGTTTCTCATTCCCTTGCTTCCTCTCTCCTCTTTTTCCTTGTCCTTTATCTCCTTCCTCCTTGTTCTCTTTTTTCCTCACTCTCTCACCTCATTCTTCCATACTTCATTCTTCCTCACTCTTTCATCTTCTTCTTCCTTGTCCTCTTTTCCCTCACTCTCTCGTCTCCTTCTTCCTCATTCTCTTGTTTCCTTCTTTCTGATCACCTTTTTCCTCGCTCCCTCGTCTCCTTCTTCCTTGTTCTCTTGTTCCTTTTCTTCTTTGTCTCCTCTTTTGTCTCGTTGTTCCTCCTTTGTCGTGTCTTCCTTGTTTCTTTTTCTCATTCTCTTGTTTCCTTCTTCCTTGTCTTCTTCGTCCTCTTGTTCCTCCTTCGTTGTCTCCTTCTTCCTTGATTCCTTGTCTCTTTCTTCCTCATCCTCTAGTTCCTCATTCCCTTGTCTTCCTTTTCCTATCTCCCTCGTTTCCTTCTTGCTTGACCTCTAATTCCTCACTTTTTCATCTCCTTCTTCCTTGACTCGTTAGTTTCTCATCCCCTCGCCTCCTTCTTTCCCCATCCTCCTGTTCCTTGTTCTTTATCTCCCTCCTGGTGATTTCATCCCCTCATTTTCCTCTTTATCTCCTCTTTATCTCCTTGTTATCCCCCTTCCTTTACTTTTCCTCCTCCTGTCTTATTCCTTGTTTTTCTCGTCATCTTTGTGCTTGAGGAGAAAAGGAAGAAGGACGAAAAGAGAACAGGAGTTTAAGAAAGAGGAAGATCTTGTTTCTTTCCTTCAGTATCTCCTACCTCCTTTTTTCTTCTTCTTTTTCTTTCTCCTGAAATTCACATGCAGATGAGGCATTTTTTTTAATTCCCACCTTCAGCTCCTGGACTCTCTCTCGTTCTCTGTCGGAGTAAATCTTTTCTGACCTGAGCGAGGAAGAGCTGAAGGCCGAGTTTCATCCTTCACGGAAAAGCTGCTGCTCGCTCAGATTTCCCTTCATGGCTAAAACTCTGACTGATGGATCCCAGCAGAGCCGAGGCTGCTCCATCAAACCCGAGACCCTTCACCGAACAAAACCTCAGGAGGAGGAAGACGTGTGTTTGTTTCGCAGAGCTTCATTTTTCCAGAGCGTCCCTTTTCCCCGAGGCGTTTTCATCGGAGCTGTTTGGATCTAAACAACCTTTAGATCATCCTCCAACGGAAACGAAGATAAACATTCACCTCTGCGTTGCTAAACGAGATTGCCTTGTACGACTCGAGGCGATGAACTATTAAGCTCATCTATACATCAGCGAGGTTCCTGCAGGCTTTCCATTAACGTTTCTTTACCCGCTCGACGTGACGCTCTGATTTCTCCTCCTCCGTCCTGAGGCAGAAACGATGAACCCTGAACTTATTCTCTAATGTGTCGCTCTTTCTTTTTGTTTCAGGACACACCCAGACCTGGAAGTGGGCGCCACAAGAGGTGAGACTCATTTTCTTCTCTTTCTGAGTTTAAATCCACTGTAAAACACACTTGAAGTCATTTATTATAGCAGATACTCAGAAGTGATCCAAATAAATGTCTTTTTTCTGCTGCGTCACCGTTTATTTTCCCCTCCGTGTGGCTCTTTTTGAGCTTTTATCTGAAGAAGGATGAGTGTTTTGAGCGCTCGCTGACAGGACGCCATCTGGAGCTCAGACGCCGCTCTGTTGTTGCTGGCGGAGTGCTGAGAGTTTATCATTCGCTCTGAAAGGTTGGGAGTTGAAAATGCGCGGCTCCATCCTGTGAAGGTTGCTTTTTGGGTTTTGATAACAGGCTTTTCAAATATTTCTTGTCCCCAAACAACCTGAGGAAAAAAAACAACCTCAGAAAACAGCAGCTTGATTCCTGGGTCTCAGTCAGTCAGTCATCATAAAATCTGACATCCAGACCTTTTTGCACATGGTGTCTCAGTATCTGTCCACTCAATGAATCTATAAGAATTTCCACACAGTAAACTTTCTAAACTAAAATGACCCTGATGAAAAGTTTCCCTCCCCCAGTTCTTAACAGCGTGTATTTCCCCCTTTAACATCAATGACAGCTTGAAGTCTTTTGTGCTCGTTGTGGATGAGGGTCTTTATTTTCTCAGATGGTAAAACTGACCATTCTTCTTGGCAAAAATCCTCCAGTTCCTGTAAATTCTTGGTTTTTCTTGCATGAACTGCAGGTTTGAGATGATATTGAGGTCAGGAGACTGAGATGGCCACTCCAGAACCTTTGCCTTGTCCTTGTGTTTTGGATCATTGTCATGTGTGAACGTCCAAATTCGTCTCATGTGCAGCTTCTGGGCTGATGAGTGTAAATTTTCCTCCAGTATTTTCTGATAACATGGTGCATTCATCCTTCATTCATCAGTTTGGACCAAGTTTCCTGAGCCTTTGTAGCTCACACATCCCCAAAACATCAGTGATCCACCTCCGTGTTTCACAGTAGGAATGGTGGACCTTTCATCATAGGCCTTGTTGACTCCTCTCCAAATGGAACAATGTTTATGGTTGTGGACAAAAAGTTCACTTTTGCTCTCATCACCCCAAATGACTTTGTTCCAGAAGTTTTGAGGCTTGTCTCTGTGCTGTTTGGTGTATTGTAAGCAGGAAACTTTGTGGCATTTGTGTAGAAATGTCTTTATTCAGCCCATTTTTCCTCAAGTGCCTCCTTATTGTGCATCTTGAAACAGCCAGACCACATTCTTTCAGAGAGTCCTGTATTTCAGCTGAAGTTATTTTGGGGTTTTTCTTTGCATCCCAAACAATTTTCCTGGCAGTTGTGTTCATATTTAGGTCAGGAGACTGAGATGGCCACTCTAGAACCTTCACTGGTGCTTTGGATCAATGTCATGTTGGGTTCTGGATCTAAATTTTATCAATTTTTCGGGATGTTTTAAAGACTATTTTGACTTACAAACAACATTTTTAGCCTCAAATATTTCACATCCTGATTTTTCTCCTGATCCTCCTGATTTTTGCTTTTTCTTCATCATTACACATTTTAATCTAGTCCTGTGTCACCTGATGTGTTTTTTTTAAGTCTTACATTTTAGCTTCTTAATTGTCTACAGAGTTTTAGCTTTATACAAGCAGCCTGTTGGTGAAAGAAATGCAGTTTAATTAACAGAAAATGCAAATGTACACATTATTTTGAGCAAGATTTTTGTCAGTGACATAATAAATACATGTGATATCAAAGCTGCACGTCAAAAACTGAAATCTAAGCAAGTCATTATGTCGTATTTTTAGTCAAATTTGTCTTACTATTCTTGATTTGAGCCACATTTACTAGACAAGGTCATAAAAATGTCTTATTTCAAGCTTTTTAAAGACAAAAATGAGGCATTTATTGCTTGTAACAAGTAAAAAAAAATCTACCAATGGGATAAGATAAAAGATTCTTGTTTTAAGACATCTTTCTAATTTCAAGAAACTTCCCGGGCGAATTCGTCTTATCCCATCGGCAGATTTTTTTGACTTGTTACAAGCAATTTACACCTCATTTTAGTCTTAAAAAACTTGAAATAAGACATTTTTATGACCTGGTCTGGTGAATGTGGCTCAAATCAAGAATAGTAAGATAATTTTTACTACAAATAAGACACAATGACTTGCTTAGATTTCCGTTTTTGCAGTGTGGAAGCTGTACAAAACTGACCTTGGGCCACAATTGGCGAAGTTATTTGTTGGTTTTTCTTTGCATCCCCAATAATTTTCCTGGCAGTTGTAGCCGAAATGTTTGTCAGTATCCCCAGTTCCTTGGATATCTTTTTTTATCCATTTCCTGTTTTATACAGTTGGATTAACTTTTCCTGCAGAAACTTTGACAATTATTTTTCTTTCCTCATGACTCAGAATCCAGAAATGTCAGTGCAGCACTGGATGAAAGATGCAAGAGGAGCTCAGAAACTCACTGAGCTTTTATACACACACACACTGATTACAAGCTAATAGATAACAGGTGAGGTTGGTTACCTTTAGAAGACGTTCACTGAAATGTGAGACTTTAAAGCTTTTGTCACTTCGAGGAGCTCGACTCCTGGAGATAAACTCTGATAGTGAACTCCTGGTGTGTTTGTTTCTCAGTATTTGTCCCCAAACAGAGAAATCTTGGGCACAAACAGACGCCGGTTCACCAGCTGACTCTCAGTCTGGCCGGGTCTCGCTCTGACGCTCTGACGCTCCAAAAACGGTCGACAGTTCATCTTCATCCTCGCTCTTTGATTCCTCGTCGTTGTCCTCAGAAAACTTCAGCCCTGATTGGACGAGGATGGTTGTGTGTTATTTACTCCACACTGACACCTGAGTCCATAGGTGTGTTTGTACCTGTCCCTGCTGCTGTTTGTGTTCTGCTCCCACCTGCTGAGGCTCCGAAGACTCTGATTGGCTCAGGCTCTCTCTCCCCCACACCGCCCCCTGCAGGGCGCTAATGGGCCGTGGTGTGATATTTAGTATGGAGGCCATGGTTGTTTAGGCTTAGCTTCAACACCTGCTGAGTGCCTGAGTGTGTGTGTGTGTGTGTGTGTGTGTGTGTGTGCGTGCGTGTGTGTGTGTGTGTTACCATTGATGTATCTAGAAAAAAGATCAAAACATGCAAAGTTTGACTTTTCATGGTGAGGAGATGTGCATGTGTGTCCTCATTTTTTGTTATGTGTGTGTTAAAGCACATTATTCCGTGTGTGTATGAGTGTGTATGTGTGTGTGTGTGTGTGTGCTGATAAAGGACAAGTGGCCGTGAAGGGCTACAATGAGGGAGACAAATGAATTCACTCTCTCTCTGCGTGGGCGAGCGCTAAGGAGAGCGTTTCAAGGATGTGGCTCTTGATCAGAAGCGATGGTCGCTCTAATGCTCGACTCGCTGCGAGCTAAATAAGATGTTCCATTAAAAAAAAAAACACCTCTGGGTTCAAAAAACAAGCTTTTAGCTCCAGTTTGGGGAAACTGAGCTTCAATAAAAGGAAAGAAACTGGTCACACTGAGTGAAAGAGAGACAAGACTCCCAAACAGGAAGCTGCAGCTTTTTTAGAGTTATAACCACAAAGATTTTACTATTTATTTTACTCTGGTGTTCTGCACAAATATGTGAAAATGATCATTTTTTTCTGTAGTTTCATGAAGCTGAAAATGTGACGGGAAACAGTGAAAACATTTTTTTAAAGAAACCACGCTGCTTCACTTTGGCAATTTTGACTTTTTGCTTATAAATCTACCAAACTCTTCATCCTCAAATCTTTGTTACCTCATCTCATAAATCTGAAACTTCTGTCACTCAAATTTGCTTCTTCACTTCTACAGACTAATAACTTTCTAGTACAAATCTCTGGCAGAAATAGTGACCGTATAATCTTACAAATTGTGCTTTTTTTTCCCCTAAAATTTGTAACAATCTCAGAAGCTTTTTTTAATTTTCACTTAAATCTGCAACAATATTTCCCTCATGATTTTCTGGCTTTATAATCTGGTAAATTTTGGACATTTTCTCTCAGATAAAGAACTTTTTCCATCCCACATTTGCCTATTTTGTTTTATTTTATTTCATTTTCTGTGATATCATCCTCAAAGTTTGCAGCTTTTTCTCAAACTTGCACATTTTTTGTGTAAAATTTGGTCACTTTTAAAACACTCACACTGCAAAAACGGAAATCTAAGCAAGTTATTCTGTCTAATTTGTAGTAAAAATTGTCTTATTGTTCTTAATTTGAGCCACATTCACCAGACCAGGTCATACAAATGTCTCATTTCAAGTTTTTTAAGACAAAAATGAGGTGTAAATTGCTAATAACAAGTCGAAAAAAATCAGCCAATGGGATAAAACGAATTCGCCCGGGAAGTTTCTTGAAATTAGAAAGATGTCTTAAAACAAGAATCTTTTATCTTATCCCATTGGCAGATTTTTTTTGACTTGTTACAAGCAATTGATGCCTCATTTTTGTCTTTAAAAACTTGAAATGAGACATTTTTATGACCTGGTCTAGTAAATGTGGCTCAAATCAAGAATAGTGAGAAAAATTTGACTAAAAATAAGACATAATGACTTGCTTAGATTTCAGTTTTTGCAGTGCATGTTGCAATATTTTGTCTCATAACTTCATGACTTTGTTCTCACAAATTTGCAAAATTTTCATTTCTGAATTGAGACATTTTTCATGAATTTTCATCTATTTTTTCTAACATATCGGCTGCTTTCCAAACTTTAAAAACTCACAAATTGAGTTTTTTTATTCATAAATCTTAAATAATATTTAATCTGAATTTTGCACATTTATAATCTTACAAATTTTGACAATTTCCTCACAGATTTGCAACTTTTTCAAACAAACTTTCATGTTTTTCTTTAGAACTTTTGGCTTTATAAACTAGAAGTTTTGCACTTTTCTCACAAAATTGTCCCAACAATCATAGTCTTGCAAATTTTTCACTTGTTTCTCAAAAATCTGTGACAGTTTTTTCCTCATTAACTTGTGAATTTATTTCATCACAAGTTTGCTAATAAGTAATGTCCAAATGTCACACGTTGTCGCTTTTGCTGTTTCTCTCATCTTGTTTTTTTTTTCTTTTTCTACTTTTCCCTTCAAATTAGTGATTTCAATCCTAGAATTTTGACTTTTCTTGTTTTCTTTTTTGTGTTATTGCTCCATTATGGTTCATAAATGTTGTCATGACATTAAATGCTGCACCAAAACATTTTCTCAGTATAAAGATAATTTCTGACACATTTCTCTGCTGCTGCCTCTGTTCAGAGCCCTGAGTCGTCAGTAAAGTCGTCTGATAATGGGGACGTCATATTTGGCAGATCCTGAAAAGAGTCCAGATGGTACAAAAGGAGAAGTGTTTGTTCTCTCCTGCGTAAAAAAACACAGACAGCCTCCTACAGAAAACAATCCAGACTCTTCGCTTCTTTCATTTCCAGGAAAATCTTTTTGGACCTGGAACAATCTGACGACTGTTTTTTTTACAGAACGGGCGGCTCCTTCCAAGTTTACAAATCGATAGAGACTGAAAAAAGGTCGGTTAGAACAGTGGTTCAGTTCAACATACACTCATATCTGAGACCCATAGGGTTTATTTTTTTATTCTTTTTGATCAAAGAAAACAAAAATCAACACATACTGATTAAATCCCGAAGGAAACAGTGGAGAGAAAAACAGCTCGTGTTTCATTCTGAACGTTTGTGTTGCCAAACCTGAAAAAGAACGAGTCAATATTTCTCTTTCTATTTTTGTAGGTTTTATAAATCTTACACTGTCAGTCAGACACAAATACAGTACGTTCATTTCACAGTCGCCCACACTGCAAAAACAGAAATCTAAGCAAGTGTTCGTGTCTTATTTTTTCTTAAAAAAGGTCTTTTAATTCTTAATATGAGCCACATTCAACCAACCGGCCTAGAAAAATGTCTTTTTTAAAGTTATTTAAAGACAAAAATCGGTGATTTGCTTGAAACATGTCAAAATTATCTTTCGTGAATAATGACTTTTTTTGCATAGGCCGATATTTTTTACTAGTTTCAAGCATAAACTGTATATAGAATAAACAGCGTGGCTCCACCTGTCAACGTTCTATGATTTTGAAGCCAAAAAAACTTTGTTTCTCTCAGTAGAGAATTTCCGGTGGAGCCAAGTAAAAAAGAGAAATAAAAATATTTATTTCTTCTTCTTCAGAAGGTTTAGTCTCCTTTTGGCTCTTTCCTGAAGTTTCTTATATCCCCGATAAAAACTACTAACGAACGGCAGCTGTCAACTATCGTAAAACAAAACTTATGTCGCGGTTTTTAACGTCCAATAACTAATGAGAAACTAACTTCTCAGAAAAAAAACACCTGAACACCATGCAGCCAGATGACATCATCATACCACCTTAGTGTAAAGATGAGAGAAACATTTCTACGAGGTATCGTAATTTTTTAAAGTTTTCCCGGCTCATATCTGGAATACATGGGGAGGCGGGGCTTATGACCTATCCTGCAGCCAGACACCAGAGGGCGGGGCTTATGACCTATCCTGCAGCCAGACACCAGGGGGCGGGGCTTATGACCTATCCTGCAGCCAGACACCAGGGGGCGGGGCTTATGACCTATACTGTAGCCAGACACCAGGGGGCGGGGCATCTGCTGGAGGCTTCAATTTGAGCCAAATGTCGTTATGTCCACTCATTATACTATGGTCTATGGTTTCAAGCATCAGTTTTGTATTTTAATAACTCAAAATAAGACATTTTGTCTGGACTGGTCAGTCAAGGTTGACTCATATTAAGAATAAAAAGATGATTTATATGAAAAATAACGCACAAGCACTTGGTTAGATTTTAGTTTTGTGACGCAAAATGAAATGAAGCAGAAAATTATAATAATAATAAAAATGACAATAATACATTTTATTAAAAAGCGCCTTTCTCAACACTCAAGGTCACTTTGCAACAAGAATAAAAATAATTCAAACAACAAGCACAACGGTGAGGAAAAGGAAATGGGAATGGGTTACAGGGAGAATGCAGATCTGTTGGAGTTTAAGTTTTGAGTTTGGATTTGAAAACAACTTAAACAACCCTGCCTGAAATTTTGTAAATTAACATCAGTCCAAAATGATTCAGCGACCCCCAGAAATCATCTCGAGACCCACATTTCGGGTCAGGAGCCACAGGTTGAGAACCGCTGGTTTAGAGAATGAAATGAGTGTGAATGTTTTTACTGAGCTGCTCCTGAACGTGTCAAACAGCAGATTAAAGGTTTAATTCCTGCAGTTTCTTCTTCTCCTCTGCAGCGTTTGAAGCCGTTACATGTAAATAGTTTCTGCTCTGAGGAAAAACCCTCCACGTTTCTTTTCCCCGTTAATGGAATAAAAGGCAGAGGCCCGTTAATAATGCATGCCTAATTGAAAGGGCAGAAACGCAGAAGATATTCCCACCTGCTCGTTTGATGAGCGATGTGTCATCCTATTGAAGTTTGATGAAGTGGCTGTGATTCAAACCTTCAAACAGACACTTTGTGGAAACTGAGTCACAGCTGCTGCACCTTTCGTTTCCATGTGAGGCCTGAAAAGAGGTTTTTTTTTATGTTTGTTTGTGTGTGTTTTACCTGGATGTTTTCTCCTGTTTGTTGCAGCTCTGAGGAGGACGGGGTCGGGAGGGGCAGACAGAGACACAACCGCCACGGCAGAGAAGGAGGAGCAGGAAGTTTGGAGAGAAGGATCGAGGAGCTGGAGAGGGTGGGTCCATCTTACTGACTTTATTTTATCAAAACAAACCTGGTTTTTAATTCAAGAGAAGAGTTTGAGGAAGCTATGATGAAGGACTTCTGGTGAAATGTTCGACATAAGAAAGGGATTGAAAAGTAGAAGTAGCAGTAGAAATTTCATGTTACACATCTTCCAGTTTTTAGCAACAAATTTACATTATTAACGTCATGAAATTCATTTCTTATTTGCCGTGCTGGTGTTGTTAGTCTAAATTACATCACAAACACTCACTTCTTGCAGCAAACTTTGCCTTGATTTTTAATAAAGTATCACAGCTGTAAGTTTTTCACACTAAACATCTTGGAAAAGCAAGATACCAAAAACATAACTGCAGGGATTAACCAATGACTGTATATAGAATGGACATCGTGCTTCCACCTGTCACCGTTCTACGTTTTTGAAGCCAAAAAAAACTCGTTTCTCTAGGTTTAGTCTCCTTTTGGCTCTTTCCTGAAGTTTCTTATATCCCCGATATAAACTACTCACGAACGGCAGCTGTCAACTATCGGAAAACGAAACTTATATTGCGGTTTTTAACGTCCAATAACTAATGAGAAACTAACTTCTCAGAAAAAAAAACACCTGAACACCATGCAACCAAATGACATCATCATACCACCTTAGTGTGAGGATGAGAGAAGGTTTCTACGAGGTATCGTAATTTTTTAAAGTTTTCCGCCGAGTATAGACCTTATGTACCCCTCCGCCCCGAATACTGGATATGACGTCGGTCTGTGGTCCCCCGCCCCGAATACTGGATATGACGTCGGTCTGTGGTCCCCCGCCCCGAATACTGGATATGACGTCGGTCTGTGGTCCCCCGCCCCGTAGACGACCTCCCTTCAGTTTGAGCCGAACGTTGTTACGTCCACTCATGATACAGTCTATGGGATTAACGCTTCAAAATCCATGATTTAAATTACCGTAACTCCTCTAATATTTGGGCCAGAGCGAAAAATTAAACAATCTAAGCAAATTTTTATGTCTTATTACACTTGATATGAGTCACATTAAACTAAAACGTCCAGAAAAATGTCTTATTTCAAGATATTAAAGGTCTGAATTGCTTGTTATGAATTTAAAAATCAGGCAATGGGGTAAGAAAAAATTTGCTCCTCAAGTTTCTTTAAATTTGGAACTTTTTTCTTACCCAATTGGCTGATTCTTTTACTCATTACAAGAAGTTTAGATCTCATTTTTGTCTCTAAATAACTTGAAAAAAGACTTTTTTCTTGACTGGTGTAGTAAATATGACACATATCAAGTCTTTTTCTTAAAATAAGACAAAAACTTGATTAGATTTCATTTTTTGCAGTGAAAAGATCAGCCTTGCAGTGATTTTTGGATGAGATGGAGGAGCAGTAAACGCATTATATTTTTCTTCTGTTGAAGGTCTAATCTCTTTTTGACTCTCTCTCCCCAAGTTTCCTATGTCCCCGATAAAAACTGCACGCAAGCAGCAGCTGTTAATCATCTTAAAATGAAACTTAAAATGCAGTTTTTAATGACTGATGACTCATGAAAAACCAACTTCTCAGAAGAAAAAAAAGACTTGAACACAATGCAGCCAAATAATATCTTCATATATTTACCACCTTTCATCTGGAATGCATTGGGAGACGGAGATTTTGACCTATACTGCAGCCAGCCACCAGGGGGAGCAGTTTTTGTGGAGACCTCAGTTAGAGCAGACTGTGATGGCGTCCACTGATTATACAGTCTATCATCCAGACCAAAAACTTCTGATAAAGTTTATGACAGGATTGTTTGCTTCTACTTACACAAAGTTATCCAAACACAATTGTTGATAAGAGGGTGAATATTTGTCTTAGCAAATGTGAAACTTGTGCCAGCAGAAAAACAAGTGGATGGTGGTTTTTGGACGACAAACCCGAACACTTCTCACCGCCAATTTCTCATTTCCTGCCAACGTGTTTTTCTGCAGAATCTAGCACAAAAACTGAGAGCACATCCAGACTGTTTTAGCTGTTTGTTTCCTGCTCTACCTCTCTGTGCAGAACCAAAACTCCAGTATATGAACGACATCTGCTGTCACCCCTGAATCCCATCAACCTTAAATCCCTGGATGTTTTGAAAAGTAGCGTCTGAAAGTTTCCTCTCTGACTGAAAGCCTCCAGCAGCAGCAGCAGCGTTTTGTTTGGATGATTTCCACGTTGAGAAGTCAGCCCCGACTTTTCATTCTCCGGCGACTCCTCGGTGGCAGAAATTCTCCTCAGTTTTGTCGAGGTGATGACCTTTTTACCGCGCAGATATGTCGTTTCCTCCCTCGCCGCCGCGATCAAACTCTCAAACTCTCAGAGGAGGAATTCAGCTCCGGACAAATGTCAGCGAGTGGCTTTCAGAAAAGGTTTTAAAGCCTGTAAAGTGCGACCTGAGTGACTCTGAGCCAGGCATTTTAAAGATTTCACACTCTTATCTCTGACATATTGTTTCCAACACTTTCTCGTTTTTATGAGGCGACTTTCTGCAGAGAAGAATGGACGTTTTCTTTGTTAGCCACAAATATCCATCTCTCTCAGAAACACTTGTTATTCAGAGCCTGGTTATGTCTCACCTCCACAGTTTCAGCCTCTACCTGCTCCTTTGGTTTCTATGGAAACACTTTCATGCTTCTCTGCAAAGTGGAAGTAAAAAGCTGCTGTAATCTCTCTGACTGTAAACTCAAACAGCAGCTCAGACACTGATGCGTGTGGATTTACTGACACACAAACACAAAGAGGGTTTGAAGAAGAAGAAGAAGAAGCTGTCTGAGCGTTATCACCACAGAGGAAGCAGAGGAGCAGAGGAAATAAAGGAGACGCTCTTTAAACTGTCATCAAATCAAAGTTAATGCTCCACATCGATGGAGTCTGAGAACGTTTGAACAAAGGAGGTTTTGGAGGATTAAAACAAGACTTCAGTCAGGGAGAAAAGAATTATTTCTTACATTGATTTTGAGTTTTGCAGTTCAATTAAAAACTTTATTTTCTCTGGAAGAAAAATGGAAACAAAGTGGGAAACTAACACTGAGGCCTTTGTAGAAAAGGTTCATCCAACACTTAAGTTTCTCCTCTTTCAATCACTTTATTCCCATGCACACGTTTAACGGACACACTTTGAGACTTGAAACACTCTGTTATTTGTTTTTTCCTCTGACATTTTTGCTGCTGTCTCTTTAAGAAACCCCCTTCCCTCTGATTGGCCAGCCCTCTTGAGGTTTATAAAGGGGTAGACCTTAATGTTTGAGGCCCTGTCACTTGAAACGTGTCACGAAACAGAAAGAAGATCCTATTGTGATGACCTCATAATTTCAGCACGTCTCGGGAAAATCTTGTGAGGATCTTGTGCCAAACTCATGAAGATCTCATCATGATCTTGTGACAGTCTTGTCACGATCACAGCACTTTTTCCTGAAGATCTTTTCAGGAGCTTGTGAGAATCTTATCTAGATTCCAAGACTTTCTCTTGAACACATAAAGATCTTGCAACAATCTTGTTAAAATCTTAAGTTTTACACTGCAAAAACTGAAATCTAAGCAAGTCATTATGTCTTATTTTTAGTCAAATTTGTCTGACTATTCTTGATTTGAGCCACATTTACTAGACAAGGTCATAAAAATGTCTCATTTCAAGTTTTTTAAAGACAAAAATGAGGCATCAATTGCTTGTAACAAGTAAAAAAAAAATCTGCCAATGGGATAAGATAAAAGATTCTTGTTTTAAGACATCTTTCTAATTTCAAGAAACTTCCCCGGCTAAAAAACTTGAAATGAGACATTTTTATGACCTTGTCTNCCACCTGACATGGAAATTGTTCCAGTCACCAATGAAGTGAAAAAACCTTTTTTATCAGTATTTCAGAGAAATCTACAAACTTTTCCACTTGGTCACAAATGTCATTTGGGCTCCTCTGGCTGATGCAGTTTCCTGTTTCCTGTTTTATTCTCTTCACTTTAAAATAAAAGTCTAATGTTACGGTTGCACCACCCTGACATTTGACAAGGTGAAAATTACGGGACAAAAGTTTTTTACATTTCTCAACAGCTTTAAAATTCTTTTTATTTGCAAAGAATGTTTTATTTAAAAAGGTTCAAGCATAAAATAATGCCACTGTATTTTTAATTTCCATTTACAATAACTGACATTCAATTTTTAGAGTTTAATTACTGTGGATACTTGTCAGGACGGTTGCACCACCTGACATTTTGGGGGTTTGAGGAACCAAAACACAAAAAAACATGTTATATTTTAATAGTTTAAAGATGTGTTCAAATAACACAGGTTTCATAGAATAAAGAAATACATGTGATGAAATACTCAATTCATGATGGAAGGAAATATTGCACTCGGACACAAAAAAAGGGGACGTCACCTCATTGACCCATTTAAGAAAAAGACAGAAAAGATGAATCTGACGCTTCCTCATGATGAATCTTTACACTAAAACAAAGTCATAAAATCACAAAACCAGCAGCAAACGCAGAATCCAGATCCAGATCCTCACAACTAACTATCATTCAGAATCTAAGCCGGCGCCACATCAGTTGTGCATATTTTCAGTATTTTTCATTTTTGATGTGCCTTTAATTGTCCTTTTGCGATAAATACCCTGATAAGGGAAAATACATTTGTCATTTTATACTCCAATTCTTTCTAATCTTTATTTGCAACACTGTATAAAAACAGAACGAAAAGTTTTTCTCGGGTCCCCATAAATTTTGTGACATCAAAATGGGGTCACAGCCCGAAAAGGTTGAAAACCAAAGCTGCAAGTTTTCCCAGGTTTTATTCCAATCTAAATGCCAGATTTGTTGCTTATTTGGCAAATTTTACTACCTCAAACTTAGTTTTATTGCTTCTTTTTGCTGGTTTTGCCTCTTTTTACCACTTGTATAGTTTCTTTTGTAAAGGTAGTTGTAGTGGCGTATATAAGCCACAAAGAAGTGCCGGCATGGCAACTTGATTCCAGACGCGAATGACGAGTTGTTTTTTGTTTTTCTGAATTTTTATTAACGAGGTTTTGACAACAGATACGTCATACAGTAGAAAACTATAAGCTCTCATGCCTGCCACAGTTCTGTCTCAATCAACCCTAAGAGGCATCACACGAATATAAGGGGGGCATAGAGAGGGAGGAGCCTAATATACATAGACATTTAAGATGAACTTAAATTTGAACACAATGGCTCTTATAATAGTTTTTAACAGTTGGTCTCTTTGGTTGAGTAACTCTGGTGTAGAACAGAAAACATCTGCTGTAGAAAACGTATCTGATATTCTGACACAGTTCAGGTTATAGAAATATTTCACTGTCTGTGATTAGAATATTGCAACAGGACATACTGTGATTGCCCAGCCCTCGCTCTTAATATTCATGCTGAATGTGTGTGTGTGTGTGTGTGTCCTCTGCAGGACCTGGATGACATCGAGGACGAGAACGAGCAGCTCAAACAGGAGAACAAGACTCTTCTCAAAGTGGTGGGTCAGCTGACCAGGTAGAAGCGTCCGACCTGGAGCCGCTCTGACATCACAGCTGACGGCGGCGGCGGCGACGTCTCTGTCCTCTGTTCATTTGTGTGTGTGTGGGCGTCCTCTCAGCCTCACCGCCGTTAAATCCTCTTCACCAGGATGAATCCATGAGCTGTGAGCTGAGCGAGCGTCCGTCTTCTTCATATTTAATGTAAATGTTTGTACATAAGCCGCTAAGATTGTTAATTTTTAGGTTTTTGATAAGGTTTTAAAAACGCAGAAGTGAAATGAATGTACGTGCAGCACAAAGAGGCACTCAAAGAAACTGTTTTTTTAATATCACGTGAACCCTTCAGATAAATTTCAAACAGACTTCCAGAGCTGAAACGTTTCTGTCGAGGACCAAATCGATCGTCTTTGTTTCCATCAGCCAAAGTGAGCGAAACATGTGCAATTCTGTCTGTCACTTCTTTAAGAGTTAAAGCCTGGAGCTTTAAGAGGAATTCTTCTTTTTGGTACATTTAAAACCTGAGAACACATCATCAAAGTCCAGAAACAGAAGTGTCCTAGTTTGTATCCTGGATCCTTTTTCTTCTCATTTGTTTACACGTTTTCTCCTCCTGATGTTTGGTAAATGTTTAGCTGCTCTGTTCATGTTCGAGCTACAGCGAATTATTCTGTAAGAAAACCAAAATGAACTGAAGGAACAAACGTCAGGAAATGAATCTACTGTGTACGAGGCGCCGCAAACACCACAAATAACAACAATGTTTCTCCACATTTAGCCCCAAAACATCACTTTTTATTTAGATTTAAAGGAATATTTGTGAAATATATTGGTTGAATATTATATATAAATGTTAAATGTTTTATCTAAATGTTAAATATTATATATAAATATTAAAAATTATGTATGAATGTTTAAAAAATGTCCGGAATCTAAATATTTACCTACATTTCTAAGCATTTGGTTTACATTTTAAGTATTTTTCCAAGATTTCTAAATCTGGACTAAATATCTGGTGAGCAAATATTTAGAAATCTTGGCTTTAAGATTTAAAATTCTTGTCTAAATATGAAGAAATCTTAAATAAAAATTTAGAAATCTTTGCAAATATTTAAAAATCTCTGCAAATGTCTCTAAATATTTGCTTAAGTTTTAAAAATCTTAAGCAACTTAAGCAAATATTTCTAAATCTTGAGCAAATATTAATATATATTTGCAAATATTTATAAATTTTGACCAACTGTTTAGAAATCTTAGATTAATAACGAAGACAATATTAAAAATTGATTTATAAATATTTGCTTAAGATTTCTAAATCTTGACTAAATATCTGGAAATCTTGGATTAATATTAAAAAATCTCAGCAAATATTTCTAAATCTTTGCATTTATGTAGAAATGTCACTCGAGATGTTTAAATATTTGCTAAAGTTTTAGAAATCTTTGGATAAATATTTAGAAATCTTGAGCAAATATATCCTAATATTTTCTCAAGATTTATAAGCATTTATTCAAGATTTCTAAAACTTAAGCAAATATTTAGAAATCTTGGAATAAATATTTAGAAAGAATTTAATAATGTTCCTAAATATTTATAAGATTTAAAAATGTTTGCTTAAAATTTCTAAATCTTGTGCAAATATTGAGAAATATTAGTATATTTTAAGAAATCTTAGCTAAATATTTAGAAATGTTTCCTGGATATTTAGAGTGTAAACTAAATGTTTAGCTCAATATTTAGAACCAGGACATTTATTTATAACATATATTTGTAACAATTAACATTAAAAAAACAATATTCAGCATACATATATAATATTTGACAAATATATTTTAAAAACATTTCTCTAAATCTGAATTAAAAGTGATGTTTCGGGGTCAAATGTGAAAAATATTGTTGTTATTTGTGGTGTTTGTGGCGCCCCCTACCTGTGTTTACTGAAGGGAAGTTGCAGCTCCTCTCTGCTCTTTAACCTGTAGTTCGTAGGCCGTCAGTAGGTCGTTCTGATTTATAAACATGCTCACGGTTTGGGGGTAAAGATCACACACACACACACACACACACACACACACACACACACACGTCTCTTTCC
>RPOG01005391.1:0-32949 GCA_008086565.1 Thalassoma bifasciatum | reverse complement strand
GTGTGTGTGTGTGTGTGTGTGTGTACTCTCTCTCTCTCTGTGTCTTTAATTAGTTCTTAGCGTGACCTTAATTTGCGGCGAGGACTTCAGTAATGACGCCGCTCGGCTCTCGGCCTTCAGCCACTTAAAACGCTCGCCTTCCTCTAATTGGTCAGAAGCATCATCTCATCACCACACACACACACACACACACACACACACACACACACACAGCTTCCACACTGCTCCGTGTGTGTGTGTGTGTTTGATCCTCAGATTTAGTCTGATTCTTATTTTTCAGCGTGTTTCTGCTCTGTCAGACGTTCAGAGTAAATTTAATCAGTTCGTTTTCACATATTCAGATTTTATTTTCTATAATTTAATCTGTGGATTTGAATAATCTGATGTTTGAGAAATATTCTTCTAATTTTAGAAATAATCAGTGGCTTTTACATGAATCAAGATTTCTTTTTCTTTTTTAAGAATTTAATTGAAGAGATTTGTTCAGATTTGAGAGTTTTCATGTTGTGATGTTGAAGATTTGAAGGCACTTTGTTTGTTTTTGTCTGTGAAATGTTTTCACAAGAAAATTAGATTTAAGAGAAGAGAACGATCTTTAATTGTTCAACCCTGTCACGGTTTTTGATACTTGATTTTTATGGTCTTGGTCTCAACACAGTCTCAACTCTAAAAAGCCGTGATCTTAGTCTGGGCGGTTTTAGTATTGGTCTTGGTCCCAACTCTCAAAAGTCTAGATCTTGGTTTTGATCTTGGTTTTGACTCTCCAGAGTCTTCCTCTTGGTCTTGGTCTTTGCCTTTGTCTTGGTTTCAGTCTTGGTCTGAACTCTCAAAAGTCTTGATCTTTGTTTTGGATTTGTTCTTGACTTGGTGTCATATAGTCTTTGTCTTAGTCTGGGTCTTGGTTTCAGTTTTGATCTTGGTCTTGACTCTCAAGGGTCTTTCTCTTGGTCATGGTCTTGGCCTTTGTCTTGGTTTCAGTCTTGGTCTCAACTCTTAAAAGTCTGGGTCTTGGTTTTAGAATTGGTCTTAGTTTAGACTCCCAAAAGTCTTGGTCTCGGTCTTGGTCTTGGTCTTAGTTTTGACTCTCAAAAGTCTTGGTCTTGGTCTTGGTCTTGGTTTTGGTCTTAGTTTTGACTCTCAAAAGTCTTGGTCTTGGTCTTGGTCTTGGTTTAGAGTCTTTGTCCCAACTCGAAAAGTCTTGGTCTTGGTCTCAGTCTTAGTTTTGGTCTTGTTTTTGACTCTCAAGAGTCTTTCTCTTGGTCTTGGTCTTGGTCCCAACTCCAAGTCTTGGTCTTAGTCTTGGTCCTAAGTCCAAAGGTCTTGGTCTTGGTCTTGCCCCCAAGTCCAAAAGTCTTGGTCTTGGTCTTGGTTTATAGTCTTGGTCCCAACTCCAAAAGTCTTAGTCTTGGATTTGGTGTCAACTCTTACTTGTCTTGGTCTTAGTCTGGGTTCTGGTTTTAGTATTGGTCTTGTTCTTGACTCTCAAAAGTCTTGGTCTTGGTTTATAGTCTTGGTCCCAACTCCAAAAGTCTTGGTCTTGGTCTCGACTTTTAAAATGTATCTTGACTGGTTTTGGGTCAAATAAAAGACACTTTCAGCTAAAAATAAGAAAAACATTTGCATAGATTTCATTTTTTCCCGGGTGCATCTTTAATTTTGTTGTTTTCCATTGAATTGTCTCTTCATTTGCAGTTTTTTCTTCTTGTAAAATTTCAGAACCATTTGAGTTGCTGAGTATTGAAAAGCGATGGCGTCTACGTTGAGTTTTGAGCGTTTCTCAGTCTATATGAAGCTTCAGTGTTTGACGTTAAACCTGCAGACTCAGCTCCCTCCCCCTCCTCACCCCTCCTCACCCCTCCTCACCCCGGTGTGTGCGCCTCACCCCTCATAAATCTGATCAGGGGGGAGACGTTTCCATTAGAACAAACGTTAACTCCTCGGAGCAGAACTGAGATTGATGGATAAAGTTAAACAGATTAACGTGACTTTAAACATTTAGCACGGCCTTATCATAACTGTTCTTTAACACTTAAAGCTGGTAAAATACAGCCTGACACACACACACACACACACACACACACACACACACACACACACACACACACACACACACACACACACACACACACGTAGATATGTTGGCCTCCTCTGCAGCTCCTCCATAAATAAAAAGCAGAGGAGCTGCAGGAGCCTGGTCTGAGTGGAGTCAGGAGAGAGTTCAGACTTTAGTGACTCCATTATCTCTGTTCCAATAAACAGGCCTGTTTCACATGAAGCCATTCTTTTAATTGGCCTCGTTAAAGCCGCCGGCTTCGTTAATGAGGAGCCAGTCGTAAACATTTAGCTCCAGGTGACACGAGGCCGAGCCAAGGGCAGAAACACGAGAGAAAGTCTGAGAGCTTTTAAAATAAAAAGTGGCAGAGAGAAGGAAACAATAATGAGCCTGACTGTAAGGATGAGGATTTTAGAAACACTCCCAAAAAAGAGAAAGAGGAAACCCCAAAATAATACAGACTAAAACACTCTCTTACTGTTTAAAATAAACATTTTATGTTATAGAAACATTAATAAAGATGCCCATTTTTGACTGTTAACAATCAAGAAATGAAAAACTTGCTCTGCCAATTTTTCTTTTTCTGCACAATACGATGTCAAAATTTCAACTTTTTAATCATAATTTTAACTTGGTATTTCAATTCTTGAAACTTTGTCACCAAATTTTGACTTTTTAGCGAATAATTTGGACTTTGATCTTAGATTTTTGACTGTTTATCTCAAAGTTTTGACTCTTGATCTCATATGTTTGACCACTGGAAACAAAATTAGATTTTTTTATTTGATCACTCGTCCATTTTTCATAATATTGACTTTTTTCCTCTTAATTTTGACTTTAAACCTCAAGTTTTTTGAATCTTTATCTCAAATATTTGATTTTTTTGACTCAAAATTTGATGGTTTATCTTATACCTTTGACTTTTTCCTCATAATTTTGACTTAAAATCTTAGATTTTAGACTCTTTATGTCATATATTTGACTTTTGAGCTCAAGGTTTTGACTTTTTAATCTCTAAATTTTTGACCATTAAGATCAAAATTTGATTTTTTTATTTCATTATTTTGACTATTTTCTCAATATTTGACTTTTTATGTAATTTTTTTGATTGTTTTGTCATAGTTTTGATGATCTTTATAACTCAAAATTTTGACTTTTTTTCCCAAGTTTTTGACTCTTTATCTCGTAAATCTGACTATTTATCATGTAAAGTCAAATATAACATAGTTTTGATGTTATATTTGACTTTTAAGCTCAAAGTTTTGACTATTAAATCTCTTAATTTTGATCAAAACATTATGTCTCATTTATTTGACTTTAAAGCCCAAATATTGAATCTTAATCTCTAAATTTTGACCATTAAGATCAAAATTTGATTTTTTTATGTCATTATTTTGACTATTTTCTCAAGATGTTCTCTTTTTATTTCAGTATTTTAATTATTTTGTTATGGCTTTAATGTTGAAGCTCAGGTTTTGTCTTTATAACTCAAAATTTTGACTCTTTATCTCATAAATCTGACTATTTATCATGTAACTTTGACTGTTTAGCCTAAACTTTGACTTTTCATTTATAGTTTTGACTCTTAATCTCAGGTTTTTTACTCTTTATATCATATTCGGGCTCATTATTTTGATTTTTATCTGAGATTTTTTTATTTTTTACTCAAAATCTGACTTCACATGGACATAATTTTAGGACTAAAATTGAGGAACATGTGCGGGTTAAAGAGGACGTTAGGTTTCTGTTTTTCTCCACAGGTGCGTTTGTGTCTCTCAGGTGTGAACGTTTTTCTCTGACGTGTTTTTTTTTTTTTCTCTCAGTGGCTCAGAAAATCGTGGCCACCAGGAAGAAGCAGCAGCTCTCCATCGGGCCGTGCAAGTCGCTGCCCAACTCTCCCAGTCACTCGTCTGTGTGCGCCACACAAGTGTCAGCCGTCCACATCAGCCAGGTCAGCGCTCACACACACACACACACACACACACACACACACACACACACACACACACACACACACACACACACACACACACACACACACACACACACGTGATCACACGCTGCGACAACCTGAATCAGCTCTTAATGTGTTTCAAACCGACTCCCCCGTGTTGGAGCAGCAGTGGGTGAGACAACAGGGGGGAGGACGGGTGAGGAGGCAGTTAGTGAGCTCCTCCTGAGTCGCCTCCTCCAGAAGAGAGAGAGAAAAGGAGAAGAAGAAAGTCTTTGTCCTCCCAGCGTCCTTAAACGCACCACTTTCTTCTTCTGTGGTGCCAATTTGGTGCTGTAGCCTGGTCTGATGCTTCAAATCCAGAAGCAACGGTGAAAACAGGAAGTAAAGGTGTTTATCTACCTGGTGTCTCAGGTGTTTTGGTACTTCATGTCTCAGGTGTTTCTTCACCTGATGCTTCTTCACCATGTCTCTCAGGTATTTATCTTCCTCATGTCTCAGGTGTTTCTCTACCAGTTGTCTCAGGTGTTTCTCTACTTCATGTCTCAGGTGTTTCTTCACCTGATGCTTCTTTACCTGGTTTCTCAGGTATTTATCTTCCTCATGTCTCAGGTGTTTCTCTACCTGGTGTATCAGGTGTTTCTCTACCTGGTGTTTCAGGTGTTTCTCTACTTCATGTCTCAGGTGTTTCTTCACCTGATGCTTCTTTACCTGGTTTCTCAGGTATTTCTTTGCCTAGTGTCTCAGGTGTTTCTTCACCTGATGTCACAGGTGTTTCATTCCAGGTAAAGACCTGGCGTCTCAGGTGTTTCTCTACCTGTTGTCTCAGGTTTTTCTTCCTCATGTCTCAGGTGTTTCTCCACCTGGTGTTTCTTTACCTGGTGTCTCAGGTGTTTCTCTACTTCATGTCTCAGGTGTTTCTTTACCTGGTGTCTCAGGTGTTTTTCACCTAATGTTTCTTCACCTGGTTTCTCAGGTATTTATCTTCCTCATGTCTCAGGTGTGTCTCCATCTGATGTTTCTTTACCTGGTGTCTCAGGTGTTTCTTTACCTGGTGTCTCAGGTGTTTCTTTACCTGGTGTCTCAGATGTTTTGGCACCTGGTGTCTCAGGTGGTGTTTCTTTCCTGATAATTTCAGGTGTGTCTTACCTTGTTCCTCAGGTATTTCTCTACCTGGTGTCTCAGATGTTTTGGTACCTCATGTCCCAGGTCTGTCTCTATCTAGTGTCTCTTCACCTATTGTCTCAGGTGGTGTTTCTTTTTCTGATGTCTCAGGTGTTTCTCTACCTGGTGTCTCAGGGATTTCTTAACCTGGTGTTTCTCTACCTGGTGTCACAGGTGTTTCTCTTCCTTGTCTTTCTTTACCTGGTGTTTTTGTTCCTGGTTTCTCAGGTGTTTCTGTTCCTGGTTTCTTAGGTGTTTCTGTTCCTGGTTTCTCAGGTGTTTTTGTTCCTGGTTTCTCAGGTGTTTCTGTTCCTGGTTTCTCAGGTGTTTCTGTTCCTGGTTTCTCAGGTGTTTCTGTTCCTGGTTTCTCAGGTGTTTTTGTTCCTGGTTTCTCAGGTGTTTTTGTTCCTGGTTTCTCAGGTGTTTCTGTTCCTGGTTTCTCAGGTGTTTCTGTTCCTGTTTTCTCAGGTGTGGTTGTTTGATTGAAATATTAATAAGTCCAGAACAACAACCAGCATTAGCAGAAATCGACGACTACCTACTTAGTCTTAGTCCTCTACTCTACACACGTCTGTGTGTCAATCGGACCGTCAGTGTGTGTGTGTGTGTGTGTGTGTGTGTGTGTGTGTGTGTGTGTGTGTGTGTGTGTGTGACACACACACACACACACACACACTCCTGCAGCAGACTAAAGCTGAAGCGGCAGCGCTGTGAGGCAGTTTCTTCCTCCTGTTGTGTTTTTTTTTGGAGTGGACGTTAATTGATTTGATGGTTCCCTGTGGTCGCTCTCGCCTCGTCTCCCTCCTGCTCCTCAGCGCCGACCACGACTCAACACACACACACACACACACNGTGTGTGTGTGTGTGTGTGTGTGTGTGTGTGTGTGTGTGTGTGTGTGTGTGTGTGTGTGTGGTCCCATTAGCTGCGTGTTCACACTCTGCTTTTAATGAGACGCCGCTCTGACTGTGTGTCCGATCCTCTCTCTCTCTCTCTACACGTGAACCCAGCTTTAACACACACACATGTAGGGTTTTCAGGTGACGAGACACTCGAGCCTCATCGCGATTAATCCTCGTTAACGTCACGCCAACGACACGCCATCGCCGCGGCGTGCAGGGAGGAGGAGGACGCCGCATCACGACCTCAACGCAGAGATGCTCGACTTTACCCGTTCACCTGTTCATGTGTTCCTCATGAAGATGTGAATCTAAGAAGAATCTCACACAACAGCTCAGTCTCACACATCTACCTGAGAGTGTGTGTGTGTGTGTGTGTATGAGTGTGTGTGTGTGTTTCCTGATCTCATTAGAGCGTCTCTCAGCTCGGCCACTCGAGGTGACGGCGGTTCACTTCGCCTTTTGCTGAAAGAGAACGCCTTCGTTAAGAGAGTCCAGCACTCATTAAAACCTTTCTCTCTCCTACACACACACACTCTACCTCACACACACACACACACACACACTCAGGCCAGGACATGGAGCACTCTGTGGGCTGTAATGAGAAGAGGGCGGGTTTCCACTCTGAGGCAATTAGCCGACACAGATCCACTCGGAAAAACACTCGGACACAGAAACCCAGAGTGACTTCAGGAGGAAACACACACTTACACAGAAACAGAGTGTGTGAGTGTGAGTGTGTGTGTGTGAGTGTGTGTCGTCCTGTAGATGTGTGTGTCCTGAGCTGCAGACTCGCTGACCTCTCCTGAAGTCTCCTCTTCAGGTCATGCAGCTGTTTGATTGGACGTGACGACTTCTTTAATTCACTGTTTGATCTGAGCTGTACAAACTAAAGAGTGTGTGTGTGTGTGTGTGATGACCCATGTGTGTGTGTGAGGATCTGAACCAGGACCATGTGGGGCAGAGACCCCCTGCTGACACACTCAGCCACAGAGGAAACACACCCTCAACCATTGGTCCTTTCTTCTTCTTCTCCGCTCTTGAAGTGTGCGGATGCGTCCAGCTTTGTTTACAGAGGATGTTGACGGCGCAGGGCTCCTCCGACATCTGCTCCACGCCGCTAATTAGCCGCTAATTACCGGAGAGAGAGGGAGCGGCTCGCTCCGTCTCTGTCGAGCGTCTGAGCGAGCGTCTGAGCGAGCCGCTTTGAAAAGCAACAATCTGACAAATTAATTTCCTCCGACACAGCAGCTTGGCCGCTGGGACCGCACACACGCCACGCAGGGCTCCTCTCCGCTCAGACTTTATTTACTCTGTGAAGGCTGAGGCAGCGCCGCCATCACCGCCGCCGCCGTCCTTCTGCACGCTCAGGCCCAGCTGGGAGCTGCCCAGTAAAACACACTGGGAAGACTGGAGGAGGAGGAGCAGGACGACTTTGAGAGAGTGAAGAGACTCAAGGATGAGTGAAGGACTGAGACCGGACTCAGCTTAGTCTTCGTCTTAGTTTCATCTCAGTCTGATCTCAGTCTGATCCTTGACTTGCCTAAGTTTAAGTTTCATACTCGTCTGATCTAAGCCTCTAATTAGTTTCATCTTAATCTGATCTAAGTCTCAAGTTAGTTTCAAATTAGTCTCATCCCAGTCTCAAGTTCTTTAAACCTCAGTCAGATCTTAGTCTCATCTTAGTCTCAAGTTAGTTTCATCTTAGTCAGATCTTTGTCCGATCTTCGTCTCATCTTTGTGTACGTTTTCTACGTCTGAATCTTTGCCTGATCCTAGAATTATCTTAGTCTCAAGTTAGTTTCATTTTGGTCCCTGCTTTTTCCGATCTTTGTCCGACCTAAGTCTCAGGTTAGTCTGATTAAAGTCTGACATCAGTCTCAGGTTAGTCTGATTAAAGTCTGATCTAAGTCTCTAGTTAGTCTGATTAAAGTCTGATCTAAGTCTCAGGTTAGTCTGATTAAAGTCTGATCTCAGTCTCAGGTTAGTCTGATTAAAGTCTGATCATAGTCTCAGGTTAGTCTGATTAAAGTCTGATCTTAGTCTCAGGTTAGTCTGATTAAAGTCTGATCTTAGTCTCAGGTTAGTCTGATTAAAGTCTGATCTTAGTCTCAGGTTAGTTTCATCTTCGTCTGATCTTAGTCTCAGGTTAGTCGGATTAAAGTCTGATCTTAGTCTCAGGTTAGTCTGATTAAAGTCTGATCTAAGTGTCAGGTTAGTCTGATTAAAGTCTGATCTTAGTCTCAGGTTAGTCTGAGTAAAGTCTGACATCAGTCTCAGGTTAGTCTGATTAAAGTCTGATCTCAGTCTCAGGTTAGTCTGATTAAAGTCTGATCTTATTCCTAGGTTGGTTTCGTCTTACTCGAATCATAGTTTCATCTCAGTCCCAGTTTAGTTTCATCTCAGTTTCATTTTATTCCTACATTCCTCTCATCTTAGTTTGAGGTTTCCAGTCCTCTGTCGCTCTCTCTTGTTGAACCCTGACCTCTGGATCAGTTTTCAGACCTGACCTCCTCCTGTGAACGACGGTTTCCTCTCCGAGTCCTCGCTCTCTCTCCGTCTTCTCATTGGGAGCTGATTAGTGTCGAGCTTGTAATTGTCTCTGGCGGGCTTGCAGACGAGCGCGGGGCTGGGTGGTTTTGACAAGTCTACTCGTCCCCCCTCGGCGCCGGGCGCTTTGTAAGGAGTTAAATTGGATGGTTAATTCGGGTGTTATTTACCCTGTAATTCATTAGTTTCGCCCCGCCATTGGCAGCGGGCAGGCTGTAATTTCACGCTTCGCAATAAAAGATGTCTCATAATCTGCTTCATTTAGCAGCCAAAGAATTTAATGAAATTAACTGCGGCCCTAATTAAGACGGTGAATATTAAAGACCTGCTATCAAGGCTTTAACGAGGGTGACACGATCCGCCTTCCGCCGGATTGGAAAAATATCATTTCCCTGGGAAAGGTTGTCACTGCTCCGAGCCATTTTGGCCATGATGACATTTTTGTCATGCACACTAACCCCTGGAAATGAGGTTTTCAGGGGACGGGGGGCGAGGCCGCGGCGGAGGGTGTGTGTCCCTCTTTAGTTTGAGAAATAATTAAAAGAAGGAACACAGGCGTCAATCAGAGCGCCTTTTTTTTTTCAGAGCGTGCTCATTACAGCGTCTCTGCGGAGGGAGCGCCACGGTTTGTGTTTGTGGCTGCGAGCGAGCAGAAGAGACACTTTGTTGTCTCACGCTGAGTGTGTGTGTGTGTGTGTGTTTACGCTCGTCTGATGTGACAGAAGCGACCAGCGGTGACCCGTGGGTCCCTCACAGGAAGAGGACTCATGTCTCCTTCACTCCCTCTCTCTCTTTCTGTCTCTGCTGGTCAGGGGCGAGCGAGGGGCGGGGCTTGTATCCACTAATGAATTGAGACTGCTGAAGTAAGGTTTGGATAATTGAGTTTCTAATTAATTACCCAGAACTCTTATCAGATAAATCAGCTCCTCTTCAGCCCCCTCCTCCTCCTCCTCTTCTTCTTCCTCGTCTTTTTTATTTGATGCGGTCCTCGCCCTGCTCCCTTAGGCCTGCCCTTCGCCGTCCTTGACTCACCACGCCGACCTTGCGCCGACAAACATCAGCCTGAGATCATGGTTTTAAACCCCAAACATGACGTGAGTGTGTGTGTTTGGAGAAAGCGTGAGATGTTTCTCTCCATCAGGCTGAGAGAAGTGATTCAGAGGATGATGGATGACCCTCGATGGCTGATCCTGATACAGGCCGGAGCGCGCGGCCTCTCCTCGCCCCCCCTGCGCGCCGTCTCAGGGGGTGACACCTCTAATTTAGCCTCTCGCTCCGCGGGGACGATAAAGAACAAAAGGACTCTGGACCCGTGGAGATCAGCCCGTCCCCTGGAGGATGGGTCCTCCCTCTTATCTCCTCGGAGATCGGCTGTCACTCCCTGCAGGAGGCGCAGGAGGAGGCGCAGGAAGGGGGGGGGCTATTGTGTGAGGAAAATGGCCTCTGATTGAGTGATGAGAGCAGAGATTAGTCTGTACCAACAGAGGAAATCAAGTCCCGGATCCAACGCTGACTTTCTGCTTCCAACTTTCTTTCCTCGCTGGAATAAAGAAGTTTCCTCCTTGCGTCCGTCTCTAACACGTGACGACCGCCAGCTCGCTCGCCTGCTCGCCCGCCGCTCTTTAATCAGACAGCCCGCGGTTTGAGCACATTCGTGGTCCTAACGAATGACTTCATCTTTTTACTTTTACCCTCCAGCGAGCGACCTTTTCTTAAGCACTGCCGCACCATACTTCACAGCGGCGAGGGGGAGCGTGAGTCTGACGGGTCCTGAGGGGAGGTTTGAGGTTCAGAAATCTATAACTCCTGCACTTCGTCTTATAAAACATCCTTCAGTCGCTCCGAGTTACCCGAGGAAATCTTCGGTGAAACATGACAAAAATATTGTGACATCACTTCATTATAAGTCGTCATCGTCAGAAACAAAATATATTTACAGTTAAAATTCTGTGTCCAAATAAATAAGTAACAACAATCACCGGAGCCCCTCCCAGCTGCTTAGTAGAGCTACAGCTTTCAAATCATTCCCATAATGCCTTTGTGAATTGTAACCTACGCTGCAAAAAGCCAGCCTTCACTTTTTCTTCATACAAATACAAAACAATGTTTTTTTCTCAATATGTTGAAAAATATTCATTTTAAAAAGCTTTATTGACAGGTAAAAACGTACACACAGTTAAACAACAAGTTAAATAAAGTTAACAGATGTGCAATTAATAACATACACTAGCTTTAAAGTATAAAAATATTATCAAAAAGTGTACAGAGTGCGCCTTTATCTTGAAATACACTGCACAAAAACTGAAATGAAGTAAGTCTTTATGTCTTATTTTGACAGAGAATGTCTAAATATGAGCCACATTTACTAAACTAGTCGATAAAATTGTCTTATTTCAAGATATTTAAAGACAAAAATGACATCTGAATTTCTTGCGATGAGTAAAACAACCTGCTAATGGGGCAAGAAAAAAGTTTCTTGCATCCAGACGTCATTTTTGTCTTTTAATATCTTGAAATAAGACGTGTTTCTTGTCCAGAAAGGTGAAACACTTACTTATAATTCACTTTTTTGCTGTGTAATGATACACTGGAAAAAAAACTGCTTTAAAATCAAGTTTGAGAAATAATACAAGATATTTTTGCTTGTAATGAGCAAAAAAAAATGAGCGAATAGATCAGAGAGAGTTTGAAAATAGCTGAAAAAGTCATTTTATCCATTATAATGAGCTGCAGATGTAAACAAAGGTTTGTTTTCTTCATTCAACAAATAACTGTCGAGTCATAAAAGTTTGTTTGGACTGAGAAACTTTGGGTGAAACTCCGACCACTCCTCACCCGGAGGTCGTGACCTTTCTCTCTTTCAGGTTTAAACATCTCTTCTTCGTCTGAGGTTTGTCCTCTTTCCGCGCTGCGTCTGCAATCATCAAACAAATGACTCCTCGTCTCGGCCCCCGAGCTAGCGACCTTTTCCCGAGCACTACCCCTCCATACTTCACGGGGGCGGAGAAGTGCGCTGTGGCGGCGGCGGCGGCGAGCAGAGAGTATATCTGAGGATGTATTTATCCCCACACATCTATTTTCCCATGAGGAGACCTTGTGAGCTGTCATAGCTGCCACCCCCCCTCCCGAAGGTAAAATAAGAGGCGACGTGTGTGTGTCAGCGAGCCGGGGGAGGTGAATAATGAAAGATATTACCCATCAGGAGGGCTTCGACGCAGCGTTCAATTAGCCTGCCCCTCCAGCAAACTGATCGCTTGTCGGCCTCGGGATGGATGGGCCAAATTAATTTGCTGACGTCTCCCTCCCTAAAATCCCAGGTTTGGACGGAGGAGTGTAAGAAATATGGTTTCACCCCTCAGTTTAGTTTAATTCAGGCCCGCAGTGGCAGAGCTCCACGTCCACGCTCACATAACTCAAACATCACTGACCTTCTCTCCACGCCGTCACTCTCACTCCTTCATGAGACTGAAGGTGTTTTTATGAAAACATGAGAGAGGATCAGAGTCAGGGAGCTCTCTGTGAGTCTCTGCTGACCTACAAACTCTTAATTGCTGGATGTAAACACTCCCCTCTCTCTCTCTCTCTCTCTCGTGGCGCCTGGAAACATGTTGCCGCTCGCTCGTTTCTCGCTCACTAACAGGCAGTAATGGATGATCAGCTGGCCTGACAGCTGCACGGCTGCCGGCAGCTTTCACTTCTCAGCAGCAGGAGGCTCGTCAGGACGCGTTTAGCGCACCGTGGGGAACCCCTGTTGTTGTTGTTGTTGTTGACACACACACTCTTCTGCACACACACTCTCTCTGCTCTCTTTGGCTGACATTACTGACTCACACAAAGCTGCAACTTCTACTTTTAACGTTGAAAAAAAGATGTNCAAATTAATTTGCTGACGTCTCCCTCCCTAAAATCCCAGGTTTGGACGGAGGAGTGTAAGAAATATGGTTTCACCCCTCAGTTTAGTTTAATTCAGGCCCGCAGTGGCAGAGCTCCACGTCCACGCTCACATAACTCAAACATCACTGACCTTCTCTCCACGCCGTCACTCTCACTCCTTCATGAGACTGAAGGTGTTTTTATGAAAACATGAGAGAGGATCAGAGTCAGGGAGCTCTCTGTGAGTCTCTGCTGACCTACAAACTCTTAATTGCTGGATGTAAACACTCCCCTCTCTCTCTCTCTGTCTCGTGGCGCCTGGAAACATGTTGCCGCTCGCTCGCTCGTTTCTCGCTCACTAACAGGCAGTAATGGATGATCAGCTGGCCTGACAGCTGCACGGCTGCCGGCAGCTTTCACTTCTCAGCAGCAGGAGGCTCGTCAGGACGCGTTTAGCGCACCGTGGGGAACCCCTGTTGTTGTTGTTGTTGTTGACACACACACTCTTACACACACACACACTCTCTCTGCTCTCTTTGGCTGACATTACTGACTCACACAAAGCTGCAACTTCTTCTTTTAACGTTAAAAAAAAGATGTAAACAGCTGCCTTATAGGTGAAAAATTCCATGTTCTAACACAAACAGAAGTTATCTTGATTAATTAAGTCGCCTTATGTGTCTTACACCCCAAAAACTGTGAAAAAAAATCACTCGTTGTAGTTTGCACTCCAGGCCTGTAGGTGGTGATGTAGCTGCGAGAGCCGTTTCCATGACAACGCTTCACAGGCTAATTCCTTTTCCTAATTTCAACAATTTCTGAGTCAAAAATGTTGTTTTACACACAAATTCTGTTATCATAAACATGAGTTTGTGAATTTGAGATAATGGTTAATGGTTGTTTTAATAAAAGTTTGTTATTATTATTATAAGTATATTAGACTTGTTAGTTAACTTAACTTTTTCAGGCAGTTGTTTAATCGTTTAATTCATTTTTTCATACCATCATTGGTGTCAGCATTGATTTATACTTGCATGATACGATCGATACTTAAAATTATCAGTATTTATGCTGATTTATTAAACATAACTACGTCTCTGTAACAGTTAATAAACCAGTACGTGCAAGCTGTTTGATCAAAATGACGCTTTTTAGCTAAATTATACAATAATTGTTGATATCTGTGAACATTCAAACAGAAAAAATAAAGAAAAAATTCATTTATGAGCTGATTAATTAATTTATTAGTTGTTACACACATATTTAAGTCACTTAAAAGCTGCAGCTCTACTAAACAGCTGGGAGGGGCTAAGATGATTAATTTGGATGTTATTTTTTTAGTTTGAATATATTTTGTTGTTGCAAACTTATAATGAAGTGTTTTTGGGCTCCAGTTTGAGTGAGTGAAACTTGTTTTTATCTTCCTCGTCTGGACTCGCCCCCCCCCCCCCCCTTCCTCGGTGGCTCGTCTGTGTCACTCTGTGTTTGTTGGGGGATGATCTGCTGTCACTCGTCTCCCCCTCTTTAAGTCTCATTGGTTCCTCCCTCCGTGTCACACCGATGTCGCCGCTGATTACAGCCCAGCTCGCCGTCAGTGACCCCCGGGCCCCGCCGCGCCGTCCCACCACCGCCGCCTGGCTTAATGAGAGCTGAGTGGTCGGGGCGGGGAGCGCAGGCCTCTGTCCATCACACCCCCCCCTCCCTCCCTCACTCTCTCTCTCTCCTTTCACGGCTGGACTCTATTAATATCCTCTGTCGGAGTGTTAATGTTGTAGAGGTCCAGTGAAGTGNAAATAAGAGGCGACGTGTGTGTGTCAGCGAGCCGGGGGAGGTGAATAATGAAAGATATTACCCATCAGGAGGGCTTCGACGCAGCGTTCAATTAGCCTGCCCCTCCAGCAAACTGATCGCTTGTCGGCCTCGGGATGGATGGGCCAAATTAATTTGCTGACGTCTCCCTCCCTAAAATCCCAGGTTTGGACGGAGGAGTGTAAGAAATATGGTTTCACCCCTCAGTTTAGTTTAATTCAGGCCCGCAGTGGCAGAGCTCCACGTCCACGCTCACATAACTCAAACATCACTGACCTTCTCTCCACGCCGTCACTCTCACTCCTTCATGAGACTGAAGGTGTTTTTATGAAAACATGAGAGAGGATCAGAGTCAGGGAGCTCTCTGTGAGTCTCTGCTGACCTACAAACTCTTAATTGCTGGATGTAAACACTCCCCTCTCTCTCTCTCTCTCTCTCGTGGCGCCTGGAAACATGTTGCCGCTCGCTCGTTTCTCGCTCACTAACAGGCAGTAATGGATGATCAGCTGGCCTGACAGCTGCACGGCTGCCGGCAGCTTTCACTTCTCAGCAGCAGGAGGCTCGTCAGGACGCGTTTAGCGCACCGTGGGGAACCCCTGTTGTTGTTGTTGTTGTTGACACACACACTCTTCTGCACACACACTCTCTCTGCTCTCTTTGGCTGACATTACTGACTCACACAAAGCTGCAACTTCTACTTTTAACGTTGAAAAAAAGATGTAAACAGCTGCCTTATGGGTAAAAAATTCAATGTTCTAACACAAACAGAAGTTATCTTGATTAATTAAGTCACCTTGTGTGTCGTACACCCCAAAAACTGTGAAAAAAAAATCACTGGTTGTAGTTTGCATTCCAGGCCTGTAGGTGGCGATGTAGCTGCGAGAGCCGTATCCATGACAACGCTTCACAGGCTAATTCCTTTTCCAAATTTCAACAATTTCTGAGTCAAAAATGTTGTTTTACACACAAATTCTGTTATCATAAACATGAGTTTGTGAATTTGAGATTGGGAAATGGTTGTTTTTATAAAAGTATGTTATTATTATTATAAGTATATTAGACTTGTTAGTTAACTTAACTTTTTCAGGCAGTTGTTTAATCGTTTAATTAATTTTTTCATACCATCATTGGTGTCAGCATTGATTTATACTTGCATGATACGATCGATACTTAAAATTATCAGTATTTATGCTGATTTATTAAATATGATTACGTTTCTGTAACAGTTAATAAACCAGTACGTGTAACCTGTTTGATCAAAATGACACTTTTTAGCTGAAATATACAATAATTGTTGATATCTGTGAACATTCAAACAGAAAAAATAAAGAAAAAATTCATTTATGAGCTTATTAATTATTTATTAGTTGTTACACACATAGGTTGTAAGTCACTTAAAAGCTGCAGCTCTACTAAACAGCTGGGAGGGGCTAAGATGATTAATTTGGATGTTATTTTTTTAATTTGAATATATTTTGTTGTTGCAAACTTATAATGAAGTGTTTTTGGGCTCCAGTTTGAGTGAGTGAAACTTGTTTTTATCTTCCTCGTCTGGACTCGCCCGCCCCCCCCCCCTTCCTCGGTGGCTCGTCTGTGTCACTCTGTGTTTGTTGGGGGATGATCTGCTGTCACTCGTCTCCCCCTCTTTAAGTCTCATTGGTTCCTCCCTCCGTGTCACACCGATGTCGCCGCTGATTACAGCCCAGCTCGCCGTCAGTGACCCCCGGGCCCCGCCGCGCCGTCCCACCACCGCCGCCTGGCTTAATGAGAGCTGAGTGGTCGGGGCGGGGAGCGCAGGCCTCTGTCCATCACACCCCCCCCTCCCTCCCTCACTCTCTCTCTCTCCTTTCACGGCTGGACTCTATTAATATCCTCTGTCGGAGTGTTAATGTTGTAGAGGTCCAGTGAAGTGACACGCGTGGCAGCGCGACTGTAATTGCTAATCAGCGGACAGTTTTATCCCCCTCTCTCTCTTCCTCTCTCTGACCTTCTTGCTCTCTCTCTCTCTAACCTAATGAATCCAGCTCAAATGAAGTGTGGGCGGCGAGCGGGCGGCCTAAACGCTCACTGAGGCGCAGCTGATGTGCGTAGGAGAGAGAGATGAAATAAGTGCTGATTTCTCTCCTTCGGCTCGGCTGCAGATTTTCAGATTTCACACGAGGAGGAAAAAGGGTCCGAGTGTCGGGATGGAAACTCGTTCAGCTCCGATAAACACGAGGAGTAAAGTTTAACGCTGACACGCCCCGCACAGACTCCAGCTGCGTCCTCCAAGGCTGGATCTGATTTCTAAAGGCTGAACAATTAACCACAAATTAGATTAAACCTCTACATGTCCTGCTGCAAGAGTNTGAAGTGTGGGCGGCGAGCGGGCGGCCTAAACGCTCACTGAGGCGCAGCTGATGTGCGTAGGAGAGAGAGATGAAATAAGTGCTGATTTCTCTCCTTCGGCTCGGCTGCAGATTTTCAGATTTCACACGAGGAGGAAAAAGGGTCCGAGTGTCGGGATGGAAACTCGTTCAGCTCCGATAAACACGAGGAGTAAAGTTTAACGCTGACACGCCCCGCACAGACTCCAGCTGCGTCCTCCAAGGCTGGATCTGATTTCTAAAGGCTGAACAATTAACCACAAATTAGATTAAACCTCTACATGTCCTGCTGCAAGAGTCGAATGTCAGACAGTGAAATATTTCTATAACCTGAAATGTGTGAAAATATCAGAAACAGTTTCTGCAGCAGATGTTACTCAACAAGACAAACTGTTAAAAACTATCTTTACAAAAGAAACTACACAAGTGGAAAAGAGCAAAAACAGCAAAGAGGAGCAATAAAACTGAGCTTGAAGAAGTAAAAATTGCCAAAAAGCAACAAACAAAGGCATTTACATTGAGATATGACCTGCAAATACTTACAAAGAAGCAAAAATGAGCCAAAAGTACGAGTATTAGTAAATAGATTTATTTCAAACCTGCATTTAATGTCACTCACACAAAAATTCAATGACAAATTAAACATATGCAAAGGTCTGAAAAGTGGCAAAGGACAGTGAATAGTGTCTAAAATGGCCAAAAAAGAAACAAAAGTACCTGTTAATACTTAAAAAGTAGCAAATAATGGGGCAAATGTTGCAAAAAAAAACAGTGATCAGTGTCTAAAATGGCCAAAAAAGCAACAAAAATTTGCAAGATTATTGGAAGTAAACCTGGGAAATAGTGAAAAGCTACCAAAAATGGTATAAAAGTGGCATTTAAATCGAGATAAAACCCGTATATATTTAAATATTAGCAAAAACTGAGCCAAAAGAGGCAATAAAAAATAATGAATAGAGACAAAAATGGCCAAAAAACACAAATAATTGGCATTTATGTTGAGAAAAATCCTCTAAGTACTCAAACTCATCCAAAAATGGGCCAAAAATTGCAAAAGAAACAAGTGAAAAGTGACTAAAAATGGATTAAAGCAACAAAAAAAAATATATTAAATAAGTAAAAAGTTTTGAATTTTTTATGAATTTTGATTATCATTTCAAAATCTTGGCTTGAGCTTCTCAAATTTTGCGTAAATATTATTTTAGTGATGTAAGAATTAAACAGATCCTCTATAAAGTAGAAATAATGTTTTTATTTTAACGCCTGTTTCTTTCTTTCTATCTTCTGCAGCTCTGACAAAACAAAAAAAACAAAAGCAGTATTAAACTAAGTGGCTGCAGCCCTTGAATTTGCACACACACACACACACACCCTCTGTGTGTGTGTGTGTGTGTGTGTGTGTTAAGTGTGTGTTAAGTGTGTTTAGTAACGAGCTGCTGTGTTTGTTTGTGCAGGGCATGCTGCTGAAGAGGAGCGGAAAATCCCTCAACAAGGAGTGGAAGAAGAAATACGTGACGCTGTGTGACAACGGACTGCTCACCTACCACCCCAGCCTGCATGTAAGACACTCACACACACTCACACACACACACACACACACACACACACACACACACACACACACACACACACACACAGTCATTACAAACTCTCTCTGATTGCTTATTAGACTCCAGCGTTCTGCCAGTCTGCTCTGACCTCCATCTCTCTCTGCTCCTCTGAGTGTGTGAGTGTGTGTGAGTGTGTGTCCCTCACTCAAACACACACACTCTCACACACACACACACACACAATACACACACACACACACAGACAGTGTTGATGGCTTGTGTATTAATTAGGACTCGTCATCTGTTTGCCCACGTCGGCGTTGATGATGTGAATATCAGCTGTAATGTCTCTGCTAATTGCCCCGGCTCTCTGCCCTGTTGGCACAATATCCTGCCCCAACGCTGCTTTATTATCACACACACACACACACACACACACACACACACACACACACACACACACACACACTCTCCCTGCCCTCAGAGCGTCTCTGTTTGCAGCTAAACGTTGAATAATCTCGCCTCTTTCCTCCTTGAATAGTAAAACTAATGAGAGTGAAAGTTTAAAGAAGAACAGCAGGTGTTGACTGTTCACACACACACACACACACACACACACACACACACACACACACTTTGAGCAAGGCACTCCTGCAGCCTTAGGGTTGTGTGTTTGATTCCCCGCGGAGCCTCTGGAGACGTCTGCGCTGTGAGACTCTCCTCACCGAGCTGCACACGTCCATCAGCGATTAGAGCAGCTGATGCAGTAAATTAGTGTTAAAACTCATCACTTAACACATCAACACACACACACACACACACACACACACACACACATTCAAAGCCCCTCCAGCTCCAAAAAGCCAGGTTTTTTTTCCTGAGCGCGTTTGCATCTGCAGCTCAGGCGTCAATTAGCGTGTTTGCGGAGGCTAATCGAATGAAACTCAATCAGCGCCTCTAATTGGCCGACTATGTGCAAAGAAATCACATTAATGCCGCTAATTAAGTGGAAGAACGGGCGCCACTTAACGGGCGAGGAGACGAGGAGGCCGAAAACACAGCACGGTGAGGAAGAAAGAATCCAAAAACCAGCTCAGGGTCTGAGACGGTCTGAGGGATCAAAAACTGAATCTGAGAAAGTTTTTACGTCTCACTTTTAGTGAAAACTGTTTGACATGAGCCACATTCACCTGACGAGTCCAGAAACACGACTTATATCAATATATTTATGACAAATGACGTCTGAGTCATCATGTGACATTATCTTACTTGTAACAAGTAACTCAGACCTCATTTTTGTCCTTAAATATCTTATAATAATAAAACATTTTCTAGACTTTTCAGGCTGCAGTAAAGTTACACGTAATTCATTAAACAAACTTCTTACTGAAAAATGTTGAACATTTCTTGACTTTACTGTCTCAGAATTTGGATTAATTCTAATAAATATCTCAAGACTTCCATTTTTATCTAATAGAGTTTTCCATTTTCTCATTAGTTTTACTTTTTACTTCTTAGATTCCATTTTTTTCCTCAAGATTTTGACTTTTAATCCCATAAATGTTACTATTTATCTGAAGATTTTGAGTCTTTATGTCATAGTTTTGCTTTTTTCCTCAATATTCATTTTTTTATCACATGAATTTTACTTCTTTCCCCAAGATTTTGACCTTTTAGTTCCATAAATTTTACTTCTTATCACAAGATTTTAACTTTTTAATCCCATAAATTTTACTTCTTATCTAAAGATTGTGACTCTGTATCTCATAGTTTTACTTTTAAAAAAGAAATTTTACTTCTTTCCTCCAAGATATTGACTTTTCATCTCATAAATTTTACTATTTATCTCATAGATTTGTCTTTTTAATCGCATAATGTTTCTTCTTATCACAATATTTTGACTTTTCATCTCAGAATTGATTCTAATCTCAAGTTTTTGACTTTTTATTTCATAAATTTTACTTCTTATCTGAAGATTGTGACTCTTTATCTCATAGTTTTGCTTTTTTCCTCAATATTCATCTTTTTTTTCACATAAATTTTACTTCTTTCCTTCAAGATATTGACTTTTCATCTCATAAATTTTACCTTGTATCTAATAGATTTGACTTTTTAATCCCATACATTTTACTTCTTATCACAATATTTTGACCTTTTAGCTCACAAATTTGATTCTTATCTCAATATTTTGACTCTTTATCTCATAAATTTGACTTGATACGAACCAAAAAGTAAAAATGTAAACAAAGCCAAGTTTGATTTTTATTTTATTTTATGAACTGGAGCTCAAGTGTGTCTCTTCTGTTTGGCTGAATCATCTTTTAGTCTTTATTTTTAATGGAGATTACAGCATCATTGTTTGAAGCTTTAATCCCAGAGTGAGAGAATATTAATCCACACTTGTTACAGAAACTGGATCCACGTTTAAACGACGGCGTGTTTGAGAAAAATATAAACCAATCATCTCTCAGACGTGTGGACGCTCACTCTATGATTTCCTGATTTGTAATTCTGAGCTCTTATATTCACACCTCCTCCTCCTCCTCCTCCTCCTCCTCTTCTTCTCCTCCTTTATCTCCCGTCGTCTCCTCGCTCGCCCATCGATCCTGTTTTTGGAGCGCGCTCTTTATGGATCCACGTTTCCTCGCCGTCAGCAGGTTTCAGCGTTCTGTCCCGGCATTTTTCACATCCGTTCACGCTGCCCCTGAACGCAACATCTTTAACACTCATAAACAGACACTCACACACACACACACGCATACACACACACACACCACCTGCTGTTGGTGAATGTGGTCGATACACACATCTGTCCTGGATGTCTCAGCGCGGCGTGGACGATCAGGGCGATGATGAAAGCTACACGATGCAAATGGAGACTCAATTACCTCGCTCAGTCTGTTGGAGGTGTGTGTGTTCAGTGTGTGTGTGTGTGTGTGTGTGTGTGTGTGTGTGTGGGCAGGCTTTACCCAGCGGGCCCCTGGCTCGAGGGCTCTCCGGTGGCTTGTTAAGACGCCGTCGAGAGCACTTGGCTTTGAATTGGCCTTTTGTCAGCCGAGCTGCCAGAGGGAGGCGGGAAACACTGAGTGAGTGTGTGTGTTTGGTGAGTGTGTGTGTGTGTGTGTGTGTGAGTAATCCCACCTCTGTGAGGACCAATTAGAGAGCAGAGAGTGAGGACATTTCCTCTGCTCCTGTCAGAGCGAGCTCAGCTTTAAACTCTTTTTTTTTCTGTTTGTTTTTATTCCTGAGAGTTTTCGTATCATCAGCTCGTCCCGTGAATCTTTAAACATCTCCGTTCACAAATATCAAGATACCGTGTGTTGAATTCGTCCCAGCGGGCGTGTTCACTTTGTTTCCCTCGGTCTCCTTCATGTTGAAGAGGAGGCAGAGCTCCCACAATGCCTCGCTCCTCCGGGGTCAGCGCTGACACTCCACCCGGCTCGCAGGGAGGCGTGGGTGGATTTAAGCAGCGTCATTAACACTCCGTCGTTCTCCGTCGTCCGCTCGCTCCTCTGATCCTCCTCTGTGGCGTCCCGGCGTGTTCCAGAGCCAATCAGAGGCGGCGTGATCCTCCACTTCACCGGCCTTTGAGGGATTAGCGCCTCTTTGTTTTATTGTGTGATTTAGGGATAATCCAGGATAATCCTCTGACTGAGAGCAGCACTCAGGATGAAGAGCTCACATCAGAGCGCTCGCTCTTTTTTTCAGAGAGAGAGAAAGAGAGCGAGAGAGAGTAATATTCACAAAATATTCACTCATTTTGAGTTTGAGGAATTGATGGATTTCATCATCTACAAGTGACAGTTCAAACTCTACCATGCAAAGACAAAGTCACACATCAACAACACACACAAACGCCGCAGAACTCTTAACTTTGACTTCTTAATCTAATAAATTTGACTTTTTATCATTTAAATTGAACATCTGTTTCTGAAAAGTTTGACTTTAATCTCATAATTTTGACTTTTCATGACTAAATTTGAGTTTTCATCTAATGAAATGACTTTGTCACATAATTTTGAGTTTCAATCACATTATTTTAACTTTTAATCTCATAATTTGAGTTTTTAATCACTTAAATTTGACATCTTTATCTCAAAATTTTGACCATTCATCTCATAAATTTGAGTTTTCATCTCATAATTTAACTTTAATTTGACCTCTATGTCTTAAGAATTTGACTTTCCATCTGAAAATTCAAATTTTTATCACATTTATTTGACTCTTTCATCTCAAAAGTTTGAGTTCTTTATCCAATATATTTAATTTTCTATCGGCTATATATGACATTTTACCTCAAAATATGACTTCTTAGCTCATAATTTTGACATATCGTCCACAAAATTATGAGTCAATATGGGCAACAACAACAAAAACAATCTAAAAAAAATCCAAAGTCAGACATCAACAACACACAAACGCCGCCACCGTTCTTTTTGGAAATCATGGACGTGGTGTCGATATATAGTCTTGATTGGTCTTAAATTAATTCAAATGTTATATTCTTGTCTTAAATAATTTACTCAAAGGTCTTAAATTTGTCAGGGCACGGTTTGTTATTGTTTTTTTTTTTTGGCGGGACTTTTCGAGAAGGAGACTTAGAGTGGATACTATCTTAAAAACTGCTGATATAAATTTAAAATCACTTTATTCAAGGATTCAAGGAGTTTTATTTGTCATTCGTCACATGTAAACATGGGTGGGACGAAATTAGGTTACCCTGGTCCCGGAGCAAGCCCAATCGTAGAAATGAGAATAAATAAATATATACAAATATACAATAAAAAAGAGAATAAAAGAAGAACACAATCAGCTGGCCTTTGTAACAAATAGACGGAATAAAATAATAAACTATGCAAAAATTCCAGTGTGCATTATGTTCAATAAATATGATGATAGATATGATTGTATTACAGCAGGAACCCCCAACCTTTGAGTATATTTATGTGTTTTTAGTCTTAAATTTAATTCAAAGTGGCATTAAAAAGGTCTTAAAAAGTCTTAAATTTCACTTGCAGAAACCAAGACTCATTCTACTCCTGTTACAACAGCGTGGCTCTGTAGTAGAAGAGTGCAGCCTGCAGCTCAGACCTGTCACAAACACACCTGTCTCAGTTTTTTAGGATCAGTTTGAAGAATAAATATCCCTGGATTTGGAGTTGGAATCATGACTTTTTTTTGCAGGACTACATGCAGAACGTCCACGGGAAGGAGATCGACCTGCTGAGGACGACGGTGAAGGTTCCCGGGAAGAGGCCACCTCGCGCCGTGTCCACCTGCGCCGCCGTGCCGAGCCCCAAAACCAACGGCTTGACGAAGGACATGAGCAACCTGCAGCTGGGACAGAATCCAGGTGAGACGGAAACACCCCTGATCCCAGGTGAACTGTCTTAATCTGACACAGAAATCATCTCTGGGATTATCTTTAAAGCTGTTAAAGCTGCAGAGGAATAATTAGCTCGACGTGACTGCAGCTCTCTGTTTTAATTGTGCGTCTAATTGCCGCTCTTGATGCCTCATCATCAACGGCGCCGGCGTCCTATCCTCCGTGAATCAATAAAGGTTGAACATTCAAAGAATAAAAAACAGGAGTTCAGCCTTGAAACGCTTCCTCACACCTGAAGGAAGACGTCATAAAACAAAAGGAGGAGAGAGACGAGTGGCTCACACACACACACACACACATGGGCATAAACCCAGCTCTTATGAGGCAGCTATATTACACACACACACACACACACACACTCACAGGAGGCCCGGGCTAATAGCATGAATATTCAGTGAGCCGTACTCCATGTACTAATTATTGTCATGAATATTAATGCAATCAGAGTCCTGGCTCCACTCAGCCAGCACCAAGAAATGAGCTGTAATGAGGGAGAGAGAGGGGGAGAGAGAGGGGGAGAGAGAGGGGGAGAGAAGGGAGGGAGGGGTGAGTCACAGTCTCTCACCAACTCAAGGGTTTGATTCAAGCAGCGGCTCGTAAGAAGCTGCTTTACCTGATCTTCTGTTTGAGTTTGTGTGAATTAAAGAGGGGTCTCATGTGTGAATTACTCTCTCGTTTCCCAGACACTTCACAAATTTTGCAGGAAGAAAAAAATCTGCTTACTTTAAGTCTGAATTTGTGGCGCACTTCTGTCTCGATTTGGCAGGTTTGTCTGTGCTATGCAACCAAAAATGATGAATTTAAGAGCAAAAACAGAATTCCAAAAATACAAAACAATACAGATGAATCAATGAGATATTCTTGTGATTGAAAATTTCCAGATTTTGTTTTTCTCCTCACAAACCACTGACCACTCAGGAGGCTTCTAGTCACTATTCTAAGATGAAAAGTCACAATTGTGATATAAAAAGTCACTATTTTAAGATGAAAAGTCACAATTGTGATTAAAAAAAAGTCACTATTTTAAGATGAAAAGTCACAATTGTGATAAAAAAAGTCACTATTTTAAGATGAAAAGTCATAGTTTTGATATGAAAAGTCACTTTTTTAAGATGAAAAGTCACAATTTTGTCATTAAAAGTCACTATTCTAAGATGAAAAGTCATAGTTTTGATATAAAAAGTCACTTTTTTAAGATAAAAGGCCACAATTTTGTCATTAAAAGTCCCTATTCTAAGATGAAAAGTCACAATTTTGATATAAAAAGTCACAGTTCTGATATAAAAAAAATCACAAATTTAATATAAATGAAATGATTTCAATATAAAAAGTCACAGTTCTGTCATAAAATGTCACAATTCGAATATGAAAATGTCACAGTTTTGATACAAAAATCACTATTTTGGGATAAAACTACTGACCAATCAGGAGGCTTCTTGCATCTTTCATTTTCCTTAAAATTGTGTAGAAACGGAAACAAACTTTGTGAAACGCAAACACAAGTAAATATGGACAAAAGTGGATTTATACGGGCAAAAATATAGACACTAAAGGTTTTAATCTTGGGAATTCTCAGAAAGTAAACAAATGAGTGCATAATCCTGAGTGATAGAAAGCATAAAGCCACACGTGTTCTCTCGTGGTCATCCCCTCTTTGTTTCTGTCGCAGGTTCAGTGACCAGCAGCACGTCGGCGTCTCAGATGGCGAGCGGCGTCAGCTTGGTGTCCTTTAACAGCCGGGGAATGGAGGGGATGCACCAACGCTCCTACTCCGTGTCGAGCGCCGACCAGTGGACCGACGCCACCGTCATCGCCAACTCAGGAGTCAGCACAGGTACGAGGCAGAGGCGGAGTTTGGGGGAAAGTTAAGTCTCTGGGCCCACACGTGCAGCTCCGCGTCCTCTGAGGGCCTCAGCGCGCAGCTCCACAGGGGGGCCCATCACTAGATAACACACTGAGAGGCTCAGACTGACAGCTGTCTGAGTGTGTGTGTGTGTGTGTGTGTGTGTGTGTGTGTGTGTGTGACAGTAATCGTGACGGACAGCTCTGTGGTCGCCGTGCCCCTCAGCTCTCCTCAAATAGCGTTTAAAGCTGTGAAATGCTTTTAAATGGACTCCCAGGGGCCCCACACACTTAAAGAGGGTGTGTGTTTGCAGGGGCTGATGGGAAATGTAGGCCTCCTCTCAGCAGGTAAAGTCAGCACCTCACAGCGTCGCAAACAGGAAGTGAGGCTGTGATTGGTCGGTGGGAGCAGCTGGTGTCCAAACTGTTGATGAGTGTCAGAGTTAAGGAAGCCCAGCAGGGTCAAACAACAACAGGCGAGCTGACGGGAGGGTGCAGCAGGAAGTCTTGGGGGTTAGGGGAGGGGGTGGATGGAGCGCGGCGTGCAGATGGGAGGGCCGTTAATCCACGGCGGTTAATTGCACTCTCGGGGACGGCGTGTTGTCAGCAGAGATAAGTTGTCACATTTTCCACTTGAGCTGAGACTAAACGATTGTAAAATAAGTTATGGCCGTCCTTGGGGCTGTGTGTGCCGCTCGCTGGGACGCCGCCACCGCCGCCGCCGACCAGCCTGTGTGTATACGTGTGTGTTTTCTGCTCCTCACACACACACACACACACACACGCACACACACAGACTGAGGGAGCATGTCAGAGCCACCGCCGCGCCGTGATATTGATGGAAGCTGAATGTTATTTTATTCCGCCGCTAGTCACAGCTGTCAGCGGGCGGCGTGAAGAGTGAGGGCGAGCGAGAGGAGGAGGAGGAGAGAGAGACAGCCCCCACCCTGCATGTAGACCTGATCAGCGTCTGATGTTGTTCCTCTGACCCCTCAGATACCGGGCTGGGAGACTCGGTCTGTTCCAGTCCCAGCATCTCCAGCACCACCAGCCCCAAGATGGAGCCGCCGCCATCGCCGCACGCCAACCGCAAGAAGCACCGCAGGAAGAAGAGCACCAGCAACTTCAAAGCCGACGGCCTCTCTGGTACTGCGGAAGGTAACGCCATCTCCCCTCCCCTCGCCTCACACTTTCCCCGCCCCGGTCCCACAACTAAACCGTCGGCCTGAAAGTTACGGAAGCTCATTTCTGCCACTTTAAAGAAAAAAATCAAGGCTGTTTATCTTTTTTTTTTGGCCCAAAACAACTCAAAATTGCAAGATTAAAAGTTGTAGTTTCAGATAAAGGCAAAATTGTGAGATATTTACTCACGATGATGAAGAAAAGTCCAGATTTAAAGACACTGAGTCACAGATTTGATGTAAAAAGTCACAATTTTGTTATTAAAAGTCACTATTTTAAGATGAAAAGTCACAATTGTGATATAAAAAGTCACTGTATTAAGATGAAAAGTCACAGTTTTGATTTAAAAAGTCACTATTCTAAGATGAAAAGTCATAGTTTTGATATAAAAAGTCACAAATTTAAGATAAAGGCCACAATTGTGATATTGAAAGTCACTATTTAAAGATGAAAGGCCACAATTTTGTTATTAAAAGTCACTATTTAAGATGAAAAGTCTTAGTTTTGATATAAAAAGTCACTATTCTAAGATGAAAAGTCATAGTTTTGATATAAAAAGTCACTATTTTAAGATGTAACGCCACAATTTTGTTATCAAAAGTCACTATTTTAAGATGAAAGGCCACAATTTTGTTATTAAAAGTCACTATTTTAAGATAAAAGGCCACAATTTTTTTATTAAAAGTCATTTTTCTCAGATGAAAAGTCACAATTCTGATATAAAAAGTCACTATTTTAAGATGAAAAGTCACAATTTTGATATAAAAAGTCACAGTTTTGATATATAAAGTCACCATTTTGAGAAAGAAAGTCAGTTCTGATATAAAAAGTCACAAGTTTAAGATAAAATGAAATGATTTCAATATAAAAAGTCACAGTTCTGTCATAAACTGTCACAATTCGAATATAAAAATGTCACAGTTTTGATACAAAAATCACTATTTTGGGATAAAATGAAACAATTATGTCATAATCCCGAGATCACGAATAAGAACAATGAGAAAAAAAATCCCCACACAGCCAGTTTTTTATTTTTCTTAAACGTTAAACGACGGCGCTGTGAGACACGGACCCGGGCTGGGAAACGCAGTCATGTGATCACAGCCGGAGACTCCTGACCTCAGCTGAGCGAGGGATCTCCTCATCCTTTCATTCTGTCAGCCCTTCATCTCTTCACCCGCTCTTCTTCCTCTCTGATCCTCAATCAGTTTGTAACATAACGCTGCACGTTTGGCGTCCACGCTCTGACCCGTGATGGCGTCCACGCTCCGGTCTGACCTTTAGGAAGAAACAAGTGTTTATTTTTTCACCTGATGGAGGAAGAAAAGGAGTCTTCACCCTTTGTAGATGTAGTAAACTCTGTTACACACACACACACACACGGGGAGAGTGTACGGCTGGTTGAACAGCTGTGGCGGCGGCAGCAGATGTGTAATGTTCGTCTCTCCATCACGGACGCATCAAGCAGCTGACAGAGGAAGTGGTTGTCTGAGTGACGGATTTTATCTCTCCTCCTCTTCTTCTTCTTCTCCTCATCCCTCTGTTTCCTGCCTTTTACTTCCCTCTCTTCTTTTATTATCCTTATACGTCTCTTTATCTTTCCCTCTCCTCGCTCTGGGCCCAGTGCGCTCCCTCCTCCTCCTCCTCCTCCTCCTCCTCCTCCTCCTCTTGCTCCGGCTCGCCCTCCTATTATTCAGCTGGAGAGGCTTAAGTGAAATATTATAAATAATCCACCGTATTGAAATCTTTTATCAGCTGTGTCACTTTCATTATTCAATAAGCGATTAGTAACAGTCTTCCCAATTTAGCCATTAAGCACTGAGCGCGCTCAGTCGGCGCTCGGCTCGCCGCCTGTCACGCAGGGCGGGCAGGTGAAGTATCTCCGTGTCAGAGCGAGGCTCGCTGTAATTCATGAGGGGGAACCGCCCTCTGAGGCCGAGCTCCCCCAGGTAGGACCCCACACACACACACACACACACACACACACACACACACACACAGCATCATTCTTTATCGTTGAGGATCCTGATCTGTGTCGCAGTCATCTGAACCTTTCTCTGTAAATATAAATATGTTTACTCACATAAACCTGGAGCCAAAAGCAGCTGCACGACCAGAAATGATATCGATTTAAAGTCATGTGAAACTTTAGGCACACAAAACTGAAATCTAAGAAAGTGTTTACGTTTTATTTTTGGTAGAAAATGTCTTTTTAGATTTAACATGAGCCACTTTCACCTTCCCAGACACAACATGTCTTATTTCAGGAGAAGTCACAGTTTTGATTAAAAAAAAGTCACTTTTCTACGATAAAATGAAACAATTTGTAAAAAAAAATTGGCACAATTTGTTTTAAAAAAGTCACTTTTTTAAGATAAATGAAGTGATTTTGTAATAAAAAGTCACAGCTCTAATATATAAAGTCACTGTTTTGACAAAGAAAGTCAATTTTGATTTAAAAAAGTCACAATTTTGAGATAAAATAAAACAATTTGATGTAAAAAAATGTCACATTTTGATAAAAAAAAGTCACTGTTTTGACAAAGAAAGTCAATTTTGATATAAAAAAAACTAAAGTCACTATTTTAAGATAAAATAGAACAATTTGATTTAAAACATGTCACATTTTAATATAAAAAGTCACTGTTTTGACAAAGAAAGTCAATTTGGATATAAAAAAGTCATTATTTTAAGATAAAATAGAACAATTAGATTTAAGAAATGTCACATTTTGATATGTAAAGTCACTATTTTAAGATAAAATAAAACAATTAGATTTAAGAAATGTCACATTTTGATATGTAAAGTCACTATTTTAAGATAAAATAAAACAATTAGATTTAAGAAATGTCACATTTTGATATGTAAAGTCACTATTTTAAGATAAAATAAAACAATTAGATTTAAGAAATGTCACATTTTGATATAAAAAGTCACAGTTCATATATATAAAGTCACTGTTTTTACAAGAAAGTCATTTCTTTTGTCTGTAAATATCTTGAAATAATACTTTTTCTGGACTTGTCAGTTGAATGTGGCTCACATCAAGTATAAAAGGACATTTTCACTAAAGATAAGACACAAACACTTTTTTAGATTTCATTCATATCAGCCCTGAAAGATCATTATTCTCTTTTTAAACAAGTACTGTTTTTAATTTTTGAACTGACACATGTTTAGAGATCTTGGATCAAGTGACTTTCATATTTATTTACGTGAAACTCAATTAAATGTTGATACTGAAAATCTGTAAAACTACTTTTTCTACGTAGAAAATTTACAGGACAGATCGTTAAGTCTTATTGATAAGTGGAATCATTAGTAGTATTGCTATATATAAAATCTTATGAATACACACCGCTATGTTAGACACACACACACACACACACACACACACACACACACACACACACACACACACACACACACACACACACACCTGTGTGAGGTAAACCCCTGCTGATCACAGCCTGCTCATCAGCTCATGTTTCGCTTTAACTCGCCGCCGTTTGAACCCTCCATTCATCCTGAGCTTTGAACACTGACCTGAGAAATACCTGCACTCACACACACACACACACACACACACACACACACACACACACAGAGCGTCAGATGTTTGCCACACACCGTTAACAGCAGGACGGTGAAGCTCGTTCCTGTTACAGAGAGTTTGTGTTTGAGCTTTGATTCCTCAACCAGTGACCTGGAGTGTGTGTGTGTGTGTGTGTGTAAGTGTGTGTGTGTGTGTGTGTGAGCAGCTTAAATAGTCCTCTCAGATCACACACAGAGCTCCTCACATCTGTCTGTGGCTCCGTCAGGTGTGTGTGCACCTGCAGCACTTCGCTCTGACTGCTTCTTTTCTCCTCTGGAATCGGAGCCACGTGATTGGTTAATGGAGGGGAGGGTCTTCAGGTGGTTAAAGGTCAAAGGTGAAGAAACAAAGGGGGTCAGTGTGGAGTTTGGTTCATTTTGAAACAGAGCGTATCTCGTGGACCACACGCCTCGCTTCGCCGTCTCGGGAGGAGGTGGAGGAGGAGGAGGGGGGAAACAAGCTGAGTAACATTTAAAGCCTCGCTCTCTCCCCTGCACGCCGCTCTCCGTCCTCTGCACGCCGCTTTGCTGTAAAATGTAATCAGTAGCCTCGGGGGAGTAAATATTAGCCGGCGTTTGGTGTTTGAGAGCGGTTTCATGAGGAGCAGCGGGTCAAAGGTCACTCAGCGCTCAGACGCCGCAGAGAGATTCAGTCAGGATGGAAATGTTGCTTTAAGGAGAACTGGAGCAGATTTTCTTCGCTCTTTTTTCTGTTATGTTGCAAACTTTCATCCCTTCATCGTGGTTGTTGGCCCCTCCCACTCCCTCACTAAGCCACGCCCCCTCTGACGGCGTCACAAACTGCTGTTATTAAGCCTGACTCTCTCTCCTCTCCTCGTCTTTGCTCGTCCTCTCTCTCTCTCTTTTCTCCCCCCTCTCTTCCAGCCAAGCGTAGAGCGTGGAAGCTAAACCGTGTTGGTAGCCTTCGCAGCATTTACACCAACAGTCTGCACACCTCAGAAGGTAAACTGACCCCCCCCCCCTGCTGTGGCGCACCTGTGAGCGACAGGTGGACCCCACTGACCCCGCCCCTCACTCTGACCCGGGTTCACCTGGTGTGGTCAAACGTGCTCCCCCGTTTGTCTTCCTGCCTGAGTCACCTGACCTGTCTGTCATGGTGTCCTCGTATGTTCCTGTCTTCTAGCCCCGCCCACTTACCTGTGAGGTTCAGCCAATCAGACACAGGCAGGATGAGGGAGGATGGATGAGTGTTGTTGTTAAACTTAAAGGAAAGCTGCAAAAGGAGGTCAAAATCCCTGCTGTCTCCACCCGTCTCTGTGTCTCTACCTGTCACTTTGTTGCTTTGTGTCTCTTCACGTCTGAACGTGTCACTTTGTGTCTTTTCCTGTTTCTACCATTTGTGACTTTGTGTCTCTTCATATTACTACCTGCTATCAATTTGCGTCTCTTTGTGTTTCTACCTGTTTCTACCTGCTGTCACTTTGTGTCTTTTCCTTTTTCTACAATTTGTCACTTTGTGTCTTTTCCTTTTTCTACAATTTGTCACTTTGTGTCTTTTCCTTTTTCTACAATTTGTCACTTTGTGTCTTTTCCTTTTTCTACAATTTGTCACTTTGTGTCTATTCCTTTTTCTACAATTTGTCACTTTGTGTCTTTTCCTTTTTCTACAATTTGTCACTTTGTGTCTATTCCTTTTTCTACAATTTGTCACTTTGTGTATCTTCCTTTTTTCTACCTGCAGTCAATTTGTGTCTCCACCTGTTTCTACCTGCTGTCACTTTGTGTATCTTCCTGTTTTTACTTGCTGTCACTTTGTCTTTTCCTTTTTCTACCATTTGTCACTTTGTGTCTTTTCCTTTTTCTACAATTTGTCTCTTTGTGTATCTTCCTTTTTTCTACCTGCTGTCACTTTGTGTATCTTCCTTTTTTCTACCTGCTGTCACTTTGTGTCTCTTCCTGTTTCTACCATTTGTGACTTTGTGTCTCTTCATATTTCTTCCTGTATCAATTTGCGTCTCTTCCTGTTTCCTCCTGCTATCAATTTGTGTCTTTTCCTGTCTCTTTGTGTCTCTTTGTGTCTCTGCCTTCTGTTTTGTGTTTCTACCTGCTTTATCTTTACGTCTCTACATGCTGTCTCTTTGTGTCTTTTAGTATTTCTACGTGCTGTATCTTTCTGTCACCTCTTGTTGTCACTTTATGTCCCTTCCTGTTTCTCCCTGCCTATATTTGGTCTCTTTTCACCTTTTCTTTTCCGTCATTTTGTTATTTTGTTTCCGTCCCCTTGATGTTTCTGACTCAGACTCTCTGAAAAAGCCGTCTCACATTCCTCGTCCCGAGAGCGGCGTGTGAATGGCGTTTGAATGGCGTTTGAGCGGCGTTTGAGCGGTGGTTTGTAATATTTTCCAGGTTATTAATGTTGTAAAAGGCTGAGAATAATATGAGGAGTAATGACCTGTGTCGCAAAGCAATACTGTGTGCGCTGACATTTAAGGCTTTTAATTTGTGTTTCCCAAGGCCCCCTTTTGTCTCCCTCACGCCTCCCCTCTCATTGCACCTCCCGTCCTGCCTGTCACACACACACACACACACACACACACACACTCTGGACCACAGTATGCATGTCCTGCCCCCCCCTCTCTTACCTACCGCCCTGCGTCTTGTAAATGCTGTAGATTTGGTTTGTTCTCTTTCTGCTGCTAAAGGTTACTCGTGTCAGAGTTCACAAATTGCCTCGGCGCCGCCTCTTTCCGTGAGAATGTCGCCCACAGTAG